>PVIU01020687.1:0-33348 GCA_004026605.1 Ondatra zibethicus | reverse complement strand
ACACACACACACAATTAAAATAATAAAAGTACATATTTCGAACAACAAGTGGAAGTGGCTAAATGTAAGGGAACAGGTTCTTCAAACTCTTTAAAACCTGCCTTTCTAAGGCTAGGGTCTAGAGGAAGCTGGATGGTCTGAGGTGTGGGGAAGGATAACTGGGGCAAGACAAAGTAACCAGTGGCCCACACACGTGTACTCAAACCTCAGGGCTCTTCAGGAAATGACAGTGTTGGCATGATCGGAAGGTGGGGTTTTGGGCCCTCTGAAGTCAAAAAAGGTCATCCATCCCATACTTTCAGAGGCTCAGATGAAGGATGGGTGAATTACACCAGTTTGAAGTATCTTTGAATTTTTGAAAAAACAACTTGGACAAACATTACCACCACAGGCCTTATGTAAGAAGTTATCTAGAACCAAGCTAGCTGGGAATGTGCTGCTAATCGATGTGACCTCCAAGGTAGGTGACAAAAACAAGTAAAGGAGAGCAAGTAAAGCCAGAAGGTTGATCAAACTCTCCCTCTGCTCCGGAAAGGACCAGCTGGTAACCAAAGAAAGGGAAGAAGGTGAGATCAGGGTACTTACTTACTCCTGACCCCCTCCTTGGGCTTGCTCTGTTCTTCCAGGAAAAGTCACCAGTCCTCAGAACACTTCTCAGAGATCTTTTTCATTCCGCATTCTGATAACTGGCTCACCCCTCAGCTGGTCAGCCCTGGAGGTGACAGCTTTGCCACCATGGCCCCAGGCTCTATACTTAAAGACTCCTTGTTGGGGCACTGAATGATTCTGTCCCCCAAATTCTCTCTATTGGCTAAAAAGTAACTTAGAAAGTGTGGTGTTTTGAAAGAAAATGCCCCCCAAAGGAAGTGGCACTATTAGGAGGTGTGGCTTTGTTGGAGGAAGTGTGTAACTGTGGAGGTGGCTCTGAGGTCTCATATGCTCAAGCCACTCCCAGTGACTCAGTTCACCTCCGGTTGCCTTTGGATCAAGATATAGAATTCTCTAGCACCATGTCTGCCTGCACCCTGCAGTGTTCCCCACCATGATAACAGACTAAAAACCTCTGAAACTGTAAGCCACCACCTCAATTAAATGTTTTCCTTTATAAGAATTCCCATGGTCATGGTATCTCTTTACAGCAATAGAAACCCTAGCTAAGACAGTAAAGGTAAGCCAAAGAATTAAAGTGTGCAAAAGCCAGAGGAATATAGATGGGGCCAAGCAGTTAACCAACAACAGTCTGGCTAGATTCTCCACAGTCAACTCAAAACACTGGGTTTACTCTTCCCCTGGGGAGATTTCAACCATCAAGAAGATTGATACAGTGGTGTAGGAGGTCCTTCTATATTTCTGTTGCTTTCATTGGTTAAATAAAGAGACTGCCTGGGCCTTTTGATAGGGCAGCCCTTAGGTGGGTGGAGTAGACAGAACGGAAGGCTGGGAGAGAGAAGGCAATGTGGGAGACGCCATGCTTCTCTGGCCCATGATGGGCACCGGTTAGACTCATGCTGGTAAGCCACATACTCGTGGTGACACACAGATTATTAGAAATGGGTTAAACGAAAATGTGAGAGTTAGCCAAGAAGAGGCTAGAACTAATGGGCCAGGCAGTATTTAAATGAATACAGTTTCTGTGTAATTATTTCGGGCATAAGCTAACTGGGCACTGAGTGGTGGAAGCCCAGCGGCCGCCGGGACCAAAAGCAGGCCTGTGCCTCTTATTACAATACAGGCTGGAGAGATGGCTCAGTGGCTAAGAGCACTGGCTGCTCTTCCAGAGGACCTGGGTTCAATTCCCAGCACCCACATGGCAGCTCACAATTGTCTGTTAACTCCAGTTCCAGGAGATCTGACCCTCACACAGACATGTAGACAAAATACCAATGAACATTTAAAATAAACAAAAACAAAGAAAAGCTGGGTGGTGGTGGCGCATGCCTTTAATTCCAGCACTTGGGAGACAGAGGCAGGTGGATCTCTGTGAGTTCGAGGCCAGCATGGTCTACAAAGCGAGTTCCAGGACAGCCAGATCTAAACAGTGTCTTGAAAAACAAAAACAAAAAAGAAAGAAAGAAGATTGGTACTTGCTAGCACATCCCAAACATGCTGGTCAGGTGAACCAGGGCCAGCAAGACGGCTCAGCAGGTGAAAGAAAGCAGCTGTCACACAAAGCTGATGACCTGAGCTTGATCTGTGGGCTTCACAGTGAAAGAAGACTAATATCGCGAACCTACATACATATCACAACCTCTCACATACAGTGATAATGAAATTGGTTTTCACTGAATGACAAACTGAAGAAATGACACGAATTTAACCTGCTGACCAGGAAGGCCACTGTGCAGCAGCTTCTCCTGCGAGGTGATTCCAGCAATGCACCGTTCTTTTCTTCACAGGTAAGGAGGGGTGTTATGCTGAGGCAGGCAGGGACTAATTGTGTGGGAAACAAAGATGTGGGCTGAGGCCTGCTTCTGAGAGCAGAGGAAGTAAGAGAAGGATTCAGGCCTCAAATTTCCACGAAAATCCCAACAGCTCACTGGCCGTTTAATGACAATTCATCTACATTTTTACCAAGGAAGATTCCAAATGGTCCAGCATTCCTTTTTCCAAGGTGAGGCAGTTGGGGAAAAGAAACATTCAAGAGACCTCCTTCAGATAGAAACTAGAAGGGGGAGATGTCTACAGGAAGGGTAGAGGGCTTCTTCCAGGGGTCGCTTAGAGACACAACCCTGCAGCTGCCTGCTCTACTGCTGTCAGGAAGAAGCAGGTCTATGTCCAAAGGGTCCCCAAAGGTCAGAGAGTTCTAAAAGAAGGTGGTCTCAGCAGAAAATGGAAAGCCCTTCCATGCTCTTGGGTAGACAGAATTAATATAGTAAAAATGGCAATCCTACAAAAAGCAATCTACAGATTCAATGCAATGCCCATCAAAATCCCAACAAAATTCTTCAAAGACCTTGAAAGAACAGTACTCAAATTCATTTGGAAAAGCAAAAAAAAAAAAACCAGGATAGCCAAAACAATCCTGGGCAACAAAAGAACTTCTGGAGGCATCACAATCCCTGACTTTAAACTATACTACAGAGCCACAGTACAGAAAACAGCCTTGTACTGGCATAAGAACAGACAGGAGGACCAATAGAACCGAATAGAAGACCTGGATATCAATCCACACATCTTTGAACACCTGATCTTTGATAAAGAAGCAAGAGAGAATTGAGCGATCTTGAGAAACAATACACACACACAGGCGTGCAGAGCAGACTTGTTCTTATCTCAGTGGGCTACCAGTCCAGCATCTATGACGGAACAGTGTGTCTCCCAACACTCCTGACAGAACAGGACACTGGGAGTCACAAGGCCACTGTAGAGCACATTGGCCAAGGCCCAGGATCTGCCTTCACTGTTCACAGTGTGAGAGCCCCAAGCTCCTGTTATTGTGAGATGAGAGTGGGACTTAAAATTTCAGAAATTAATAATTCCCACAATAACAGCCATGACCTGGGGACTGTTGAGATGGCTAAGCAGGTAAAGATGCTTGTTGCACAACCTCAGTTCAGTCCTCGGAACCTGTGTAAAAGGCGGGAGGAGAGCTAGGTGGTAGTGGCACAGGTCTTTAATCCCAGCACTCAGGAGGCAGAGACAGGTGGGTGGATCTCTGTGAGTTCAAAGCCAGCTTGGTCTACAGGGCTACAAAGAGGAACCCTGTCTCAAAAAACAAAATAAAAAAAGTGGGAGGAAAAAATTGATTGATTCCATAAAGTTGTTCTCTGATTTACACACACACACACACACACACACACACACACACACACACACACACACACTATGGGATGAGCATGAGCACCACGCTCGTACCATACATCAAACACACACAAACATACTAATGAAAAATAAAAAGTAAAGTCACTGGGCAAGGTGATGTAATGTCCTTTATCCCAGCACTTTGAGGCAGAGGCAGGCAGATCTCTGAGTTTGGTCTACATAGCAAGTCCCATTCCAACACAGACTGTATAGTGAGACCCTGTCTCTATCTCTATCTATCTGTCTGTCTGTCCGTCCGTCCATCCATCCATCCATCCATCCATCCATCCATCCATCCATCCATCCATCCATCTATCTATCTATCTATCTATCTATCTATCTATCTATCTATCTATCTATCTATCTATCAAAAATAGTGGTCCAGAGTAGCAGGACAGAGTCAAATACAGTGCTGTAAGAAAGAGGACCCAGCCAGGCGGTGGTGGCACACCTTTAATCCCAGCACTCGGGAGGTGGATCTCTGTGATCTTGAGGCCAGCCTGGTCTACAGAGCGAGCTCCAGGACAGCCCGAGATACACAAAGAAACCCTGTCTTGAAAAAAAAAAAAGAAAGAAAAGAAAAGAAAAGAAGACACTAGTCTAATGGGGAGTCCCAGAAGAGACTTGTGAAAGTGAAGGAAGCCATAAAACCTTCTACTCCATGGCCTGTACCAAGCTGCAGTCCCAGCATGTGAGCAGCACTAAGACTCCATAGTGAGATCCTGTCTCAAAAAAAAAAAAAGAAAAGAAAGAAAGGAAGGAAGGAAGGCAGAAAGAAAGAAAGAAAGAAAGAAAGTTTGTTCAGTGGGTCAAGCTTGCCAAGGAAGTGCAAACCTCTGTCCCTAACACTGCAGAAACTCAGTGCTAAAATCTCAGCACTGGGGAGGGAGAGACAGGAGCCAGCCCAAGTCCTGCATAGTGAGTTCAAGGTCATTCTGGGCTATAAAAGACCAACACTTTCTTGAAAAAAAAAATAACAGCATTTGGATTGGGATGTGTTAGGTCATACCTGTAATCTCAGCACTCCGGGGTGAATGAAAAGAGGAGAGCTGCCAGTTTGAGTCTAGCCTGGTCTACACTGTCATTCCAGACTACACTGGGCCAGGGAGCTTGATTCTGTCTGTGAAAAAGAAAACAACAGCAAAATACCAAAGAAGTGAGTTTCTCCTGTCACAGAGTAGGGTGGGGGACGGGTTGGTGATTGTGTGACATAAACCTGGCTTGGACCCTGGGACAGAAAGAAGACATTACTGTAAGTGTAGAGTTGAGGTAAGAGGAGTTAGAAATCAGTGTGCGTGTCTTAGTGGGAACAAATGTACAACAGTAATTAAAGAGTTTAATAACATGCACATGAAATAAAATAAAGAAAGAATGAAAGAGAGGCTACCTTTGCCAGGCGGTGGTGGCTCACGCCTTTAATCTCAGCACTTGGGAGGCAGAGGTAGGTGGATCTCTGGGAGTTCAAGACCAGCCTGGTCTACAAAGCGAGTTCCAGGACAGCCAGAACTAAACAGGGAAACCCTGTCTCAAAAAAACCAAAGAGAAAAGAAAAGAGTTTAACAATGAGGGATACTGGGTAAGGAATGCAAAGATCCCATCTTTGTCACTTTTTTTGCTTCAAAACAGCCAGCATCTCCCCAGCACCTGTACTGAGACTCACTTTTGTGGAGAAGCAAATGTCTGGGTTTGCAAAGGTAAAGAAACACTCATTTGTCCCCAGGTGTTTTGGTGACACTGGTTTAGTGCAAGGGCAGTGGACAGATTCAAGGCTTGACTCTCAACTCCTCCAGTATCCTGTGTGGATGTGGCAGCGTGTGATGCACTTCACAGGGACTCCAGCATGTGGCACAGTCTTTACCCTTTCACGTCGACATCGTTCAAGCTGCTCACTGGCCGGGTCAGGGCAGCACAGCCATCCCTTACCACCTGTGGTGCCCAAAGGAGGGGACCGCTCTAGGCTCTCCTTTAGCTCTTTCCTATCTGTCCCCATTTTGTAGGTGCAGAGGCTAGTGTTCATTGTCCCTTAGAACAGCTTCCCTGGGCATACGATGAAACAATGCCAGTAACTCTAAGGCTAGGTGGGCTGGTGAGCATGTGGCCAGATGTGGTGGTACCTGCCTATAATCACAGCTATAATTCTACTTTTAAGCCACTGTGAGTTAGAGGCCAGACTGAGTTACAGATTGAGACCATGCCTCAAGAGGCCAAGGAGCAGTGCAGGGACCTTGTTGAGGGAAGGTCACTCTGATGTCCCTTGGATTAGTGGACTTCAGAGCCAGGAGAATTCCAAGGCAAGGCAAAGAGACGAGGAAAGTACCGCAGGAGGGAGAACCCGAGAGAGGGCTGGAAACCTAGAAACCCAGTCATCCATGGGCATTGCCCATATGCTTGGGCCGAGGAATCATGTAGGAAGTGGCTTTGGGCAGAAACAAAAGAGCCAGGGACTGTCAAGGCTTTCTCCATAGATCTGTGTCCCTGCTCTGGGCTAACACTAGCATTCCTCCCTGGAGCCAAGAACTGCCCACTGTAAGGCCTTTCTGTTTCTGTTGGAAGGAGGTCCCGCTACAGCCCTGGGCCAGTGCTGCTGGGAAGTCTCAAAATAGGCAGAGATAGAGGAACCTTTTTTTTTTTTTTTTTTTTTTTTTTGGTTTTTCAAGACAGGGTTTCTCTGTGGCTTTGGAGCCTGTCCTGGAACTAGCTCTGTAGACCAGGCTGGTCTCGAATTCACAGAGATCGTCCTGCCTCTGCCTCCCGAGTGCTGGGATTAAAGGCGTGTGCCACCACCACCCGGCATTGTTTTTTGGATTTTCAAGACAGGGTTTCTCTGTAGCTTTGGAGCCTGTCCTGGACCTCACTCTGTAGACCAGGCTGGTCTCGAACTCGCAGAGATCCTCCTGCCTCTGCCTCCCGAGTGCTGGAATTAAAGGTGTGTACCTCCACTGCCCAACTGAGACGAAGGAAACTTTTAAGTGTCTGTTTTGTGCAGAGTCCTAAAATGGGCTCTGGGGCTCGGGATGAGTTGACATCTCTCCAGGGACACTTGTGTGCTGATGAGCAGATAGACTGCTGTGGTAATGGGCTCAGCTGAGCCACCTGGCCAAACCTCCATAGACGCTTTCCTTAGTCCCTGGAGGAGCAGGCAGCCAATATGGTCAGGAGAGCGTTGAGTCTGTGTTTGGCTGAATCTTCAGGAGACTGAATTCTTGATGGGGTTGACCCTGACAGAGGTCTAGAGGGGTCAACCAGGTTTCCCACATAGGCAGCCCTCTCCCTGGGCACAGTCTTATGGTGATGCTCCAGGACCTGACTTGCTAGTCTGTCACTGCCCCCAGGTGACCTGTGATGTGTACATGTGGGCTGACATTGTGAACCTGCCCCTTGCCAACTGGGAAAACCACATCAAGCCAGCAGGGGCTTCTTCTCCCCTTATGTGCTAGAGCTCAGGGTGCCGTGGCCCTCTGGCTGCTTCTCCGAGGACAAGCAACATGGTAAATTTCTCTGTGCACTGTGTATTTCCAAAGAGCTTCTACAAAGGGGCGTCTCGGAGGCAGGAGGATGAGATCCTATGCCCCACAGTGTTCACCATCGCTCAGGGAACTCCCCTGTCATATGTCTTTTTAGGGGCGGGATGAAACAGGATCTCATCGTACAGTTCTGATTGTCTTGGAATTCAGTTGTATGACCCACGCCGGTTCTCCCTCCCAAGTGCTGGGGTTGTAGCACCCAATATATTATTGTGAGGTGAGTGAGAAAGAGTCAAGTTCTAGTGGAGGAGACCCTAAGATTTCTAAGGAGTGCCGAGGATACTTGATTCTAGGACACTAGGCACTTACTGCCAAGAAGGAAGCGACTGGGGAGCAGTCTTACTGGCTCTTTGGCTTTGGGTTAGACAAGAAAGGAGAAGCTGCGAGGCTGAGAAGTTCGGGCAAGGAGAGTGTGAGAGCTGGGATGGTTGCTGTGAGCAAGCGGACTGGGAGCGCAGACTCAGGAGCTCTGCATAGGCGTATGCAACACTGTGGGAGCCTCAGAGATAGATCATCGAGCAAAGGGGATTCAGTGCCTACTGTAACTTCATGGACAGGAAGATGGGGTCCAGAAGGGAGAGGGTCATTCTGTGCATCAATAGCAGGGTTCAGCTTCAAGCTGGAGTCTGCTAATCCCAACGATCAAGAATAAGACAACTACCACAGCTTAAAGCAAAATTTGAAGCAAGCTTTAATTCAGTACTGGCCAGGTGGATGGGCTCTGGCCAGGTCCATATCCGGGTTCCTGGGAAATGGCCCATAATCACAGTTGTAGTGGTTTAAGAACGAAAAAATGTAATCCATTGCATTTCCCATCAGGTCCAATCAGGGGAAGCATATATCCTGAAGGACCTCCAACCTGTGGACCTCCTGCCCACTGTGGTCAAGCACATCAGTGCAGATGGGTCAAGCAGACTTGCTTAGGGGATGAAAAACATGTGGCCTGTTATGTCCCACAAACGCAGCCTCCAGCATTTCAGGAACTGTCTGTCCTTGGGCAGAGGGCTTGTAGATCAGAGGCATTTTTGTTTCATGGATCTCTAAAGCACAATAATTAAAACTTAACATGTAACTTTGGCTCTCATAGGTTCTTTCTCTCAAGATAGATCATTAGTGTTCTAATTTTAAGAAAATGCCAAAAGAAAGACGGGGGAAATGGTTGGAGAGAGGGGGAGGGAGAGAGAGAGTCACATCATACAACAGGGCTCACATGGGACGTTTATTGGAAGAGGAAGGAGAAGGGACTGAGAAGGGGGCAGAGACCGGTCCCTGGAAACAAGAGTGGGGTAGGGGGAGACACAGACAGACAGACAGAGACACACACACAGACACGCACACGCACACACACATGCACACACACACACAGTGGGCAAGGTCTGCCTTTTATAAGGGAACGAGGCGCTCTTAGTGGCTGCAGCTGAGGACGTAGCCTGTCAGGACCCTAAGGGCAGGCCAGTACGGATGCCTGAATACTAACATTTCGACCATTTTCCTGCCATGCTCAAAACAAAACAAAAAACCCACAACAACTACAAAAAGAAAGTAGGCAGAACAAGCTGTGGGGAGCAAGCAGTAAGCCACATTTCTTCACGGCCTTCACTTCAGCTCCTGCCTCTGGGTTCCTTGCATTGAGTTCCTGCCCTCATTTGCCTTCATGACAGACTAGAGACTATAAACTGAAATAAGCCTTTTCTCCCCAGCTTGGTTTATCACAGTGATGAAAAGCAAGCTTAAAAAGGTATGTGGGGGCATTCCCTGCCTGGGTTTATCTTGCCTGAGCATGGCAGGGAAATGGTCCCAGAACTCACAGATATCCGTGTACCTCTGCATCCGGAGTATTGGGACTAAAGGCGTGTGCCACCAAGCCAGGTACCCATCTGCTTTTTTATACCACCCACACCCACCTACTCGGGAGTGGCACTGTCTGCAGTGGACTAGGTCTGCCCACATCAATCATTAATCTAGAAAATTCCCTACAGAGTTGCCCAGAGGTTCCTCTTCTCAGATAACTCTAGCTGTGTCGTGTTGACAAACTAACCAGGACCATCTGGTACCTCTGCTTCACATTTCAAACAACAAAACGAACAAAGAAAGGTGCAGGGACTTGTCAGAGGTCTCAGTTAAGAGTTACAAAACCCAGCCCCAGATCCTGACCTCAGTGCAGGACTGCTGCCTAGGTGCCATATCTGCAGGGGAGAGGACAGAGCCATCCTATTTACTGAGTCCCTATTACACAACAGGTCTTTGACACATTCTTTCTTATCTGAATTAACAGCCTTAAAAGCAAATGCGCTTGACCACATTAACAAATCAGAGGAAAGAGGTTTAGAGAGGCAAAGCACCTTGCTCTTGGCCTCACAGCAAATGTCTATTTCTCCAACTTGTGCCCTTGTCTTTTTTCAAGCTGTATAGTGTTTGGGCCCCAGAGTTGGTAAAGATAAGAGGAGAGAGGAAGCCAGGGGCAAACTCCAGCACAGGCTCCAGCTGCCAACTTATGCCAACAACCAAGATCAACAGAAGTGACCTTGGAACAGCAAGGCTGTGCCTTCCACTGACAGCAGCCCCCCCCCCCGGCAATGTACATTGATCCTCACCTGGCAATAAAGTCTGGAAGAACAAACAGCTGGTAGCCTGGTGCCTGGCTTGCTGACACCCGGTAGTTTCAGGTTAGGCACCCTCGGCTAACACTTCAACTTTGAAGACCGATTTAAGAGATTAGATCTGGGGCTGGTATGGCTCAGAAGATGAAGGCATGTGTCACGTAACAACAGGGCCCACGTGATGGAAGGAGAGAACCAACTCCTGAAAACTGTCCTTTAGCTTCTATGTGAGCACAGTGGCAAATGTGCATCCCTCCCACACAAATAAACTCAGTAAAAAACAAAACAAAAAACCCAAAGAGATTAGATTCTCCCTGTCCTAACATGGAGGGGGGTCTCTTGAATTTCTGGTTCATCCAACAAGAGGTAGAAGTCGTATCCATATATTCTCCAGCTGGACTCATTGCCCTTGCTAACATACTCTACCCTTGCTGCTTAGTGCTAGAAGTCCTCTGTGTGGTTGCCATTCTTACTCCATAGTTTCCACTGGGGCTCAAAGTTGCCACCTCCATAGCCCTAGAATAGCCTTATTCATTCTGGAGGGGTAGTGACTACCTGACCTCTCTGGGTCTGCTCACCTGGGTTGAGCCTGCAGTCCTGACATTCCTAAGAAGTGTGTCAAGGTGCCAAAGAAGAGCCAGTTGCTACACTCTAGGCCTTCTGCTTCTGCTATGCAGCCTGACACAGAGCCTGCATCTGTGCGTCTCATTATGCTACTTCCTCTAAGATCTCACCCCCCCTTTTTTTTAACTTGATCTGAGTGTAACATCTTGTATTTTTCTTTTAATTTCCTTCCTCTAAATATTAGCAGTTCGTGCACAGTGAGAATGGTGCATACCTGCAGTACCAGCACTTGGAAGTCAGAGCATAAGCATGTGAATTATCATGAGTCTGCAGCCCGTCTGGGCTATGCAATGAGTTCAAGGCTCAACAAACATTAGCACTTCACAGGGCTATGGTCAGTTTATCTCCAACACCTTCAAGTATCCACTCTTTTTATGCTCAAGGAAGTTTTGGTTGGTTTGTTGGTTTTAAAACAAGGTTTCTCGTAGCCCTGGCTGTCCTTGAACTCACAGAGATCCACGTGCCTCTGCCTCCAGAGTGCTGGGATTGAAGGTGTGTGCCACCATGGCACAGTCTGATTAAGGAAGTTTTGCTTGTTTATATTTTGGTTTTGAGACCATCATACCCAATTTTAAATGATGCTAGTTAAAGAGCTTTGTGTGTGATGACAAGACCTCTATCAACTGAGCCACAATCCCAGAACTTCTTCATGTTTAAAGCAATTTTCTGGCCAGGCAGTGGTGGCACACACCTTTAATCCCAGCACTTGGGAGGCAGAGACAGGCGGATCTCTGTGAGTCTGAGGCTAGCATGGTCTACAGAGTGAGTTCCAGGACAGGTTCCAAAGCTACAGAGAAATCCTGTCTCAAAAAACCAAAAGGAAGTAAGAGAGGGAAGGAGAGAGGAGAGGAAGGGAGGAAGGGAGAGAGAGAGAGAGAGAGAGAGAGAAACAGACAGAAACAATTTTCTGGATTACAAAGACGGCCGATGTGAAAGGTTGCCATCAATAACCTTTCACAACTCAGATGCTCAGATGACCATAAGCCTACAAAAGCAGGACTTTTGTCCTGGGGCATGATTAATTCCAGGTTCAGAGAAGTGAACATTGGGTGCAGTCCCGGAGTGCTCTGGGGGGCTGCTTTAGAGGAGGTTCAGAGCCCGGGGCCCCTGCTGTGACAGAGTGGGCAGGATGCTGTAAGCTGTCTGGCTGGGTTTGGATGGGTGTTTTCCTGAGGCAGAGGATATGCCGGATATTTAAAACACCTTCCCACCATGTGTCTCTTAAAGGAGAATTACCAACTCTCTTGGAAAACTGAGGCTAGGTCAGGTAGAGAAGCCAAGCCTCTCAGATGGCCTCCAGGGACCTTTAGCAAAGTTGTCGTAGGTTTGGAACTGCGGTTTGTCCTGAGCTCCCTTAGGCTGTTTGAAGAGGAAACCTCCCAGGACTGGCCACCTGTCTGGTTGTGAAAATCAGCCTTCAGAACTTAGGTGAAGCTGTTTAGCCAGGAGGATTCCAGGAAGACTGACAGAGGAGAGTAAGCCACCGGACATCGGCCTGTGAGCTTCGCTTCCGCAGGTCTTGAAGCAAAGCTCTGGCTCCTGTCTGGGCCCAGGATATGTTGCTTAGGAGCTAGGTCTGGCTGATCAGAAAACAGGGTCCATCCTGGCCCAGAAGCTGGGCCTGAGGGCGAGTCCAAGCTAAACCATCACACAAGGGTCCATTGTGGTCTCTCCACCCAGCCCTGGGCTCTGCCAGCCCTTCCGGCTCCCGGAAAATGTTTTCCTTCTGGCAACTCCCAGGGCAACCTGCCCGTGGCCAAGATGCTGACTGACCACACCCTCTGCCTCTCCCACCCAGCGGGGACTCTGGACTGGCAGAGGCCAGTCTGCTTGTGTTACACAGGGTCCCTAAAGCTTAGGTAATGAGCACACCAGACCAGGACCAGACCAGGACCAGGACCAATCAGAACTTTGTGCTCTGCAGCCATGTTTTTCAAGTCACCAGCAACTGGAGTCAGAAGGGCTTGGACCAGAGAGGGGCGTGGCCATCTCCTCTTACAGATTTAGGTGGCAATCTGAAAGGAGTAATGATACTCGTACCTTTTCTGAGAGAGTTAGGTCCCCCGGGAACAGTCAAGAAAGCCTGTGGGTTCCCTGCTTCCCCGGCACCCAGCCTTGACACCCTGAATTGTAAAAATCAGGCACCTGGTGCTGGTAGGACGGCTCAGGGGGTAAGGGTGCTTGTGGCAAAGCGGGACAACCTCAGTGAGTTCAGTCTCCAGAATCTGAAGGGTGCAAGGAGAACCAACTCCTGAAAGCTATCTTTTAGACAGACAGACAGACAGACAGACAGACACACACACACACACACACACACACACACACACACACACACACACACACACACACACCACGAAAGAGAGATAATAAACCAGGCATGAATGCACTGGGAGATGTTGTGAGGAAAAGCAGGATTAGAATTTGAGGCCTCTCTGGGCGGTGGTGGCGCGTGCCTTTAATCCCAGCACTCGGGAGGCTGAGGCAGGAGGATCTATGTGAGTTTGAGGTCAGCCTGGTTTACAAGAGCTAGTTCCAGGACAGGCCCCAAAGCTGCAGAGAAACCCTGTCTCCAAAAACAAGCAAACAAACAAACAAAAAACACAAAGAAACAAAAAGAAAGAAAGAAAGAAAGAAAGAAAGAAAGAAAGAAAGAAAGAAAGAAAGAAAGAAAGAAAGAAAGAAAGAAAGAAAGAAAGAAAGAAAGAAAGAAAGAAAGAAAAAATTGAGGCCTCATCTGGGTTCTGGGCTTCCTCGATCTTTCCCCGGGAGGACAGCGCCACCTGGGGCCCAATCTGTGGAACTTGAATCCCTGGACTGAGCTGGGGAGAAAGATAAGATTCCTACGCAGGTAGGCCGCAAGTGCAAAATCTCGAGAAGGCCTTAAGGAATCAGGGTTGATTTGACAGGGACCTACATGGTGAAAGTCACAGGCTTGGAGTTGGGTCTTTGAAGAGTGTCCGTAAATTGCTCTACAAGAGCAGATGGTACCAGTTCAGGAACCGGCTGCAAAATGCATGGAGAGCCTGAAGAGTTGGCACATGCAGGTAGCCACAGCATTCGGTAAGTGGAGGAAGGAGGATAAGGAGGTCAGGTTTATTCTTGGCTGCTTAGCGAGTTCCAGGTCAGCCTGAGCTACGTGAGCCCGTCTGGGTGACTCAGTGGGTGAGGGTGCTGTGCAAGCATGAAGGCCTAAGTTCAGATCCCATCACTATGTTAAAAAAATGAAAGTAGGTGTCTGTTGCTATGATGAAATACCATGACTAAAAGCAACTTGGGAAGGAAAGGGTTATATTTCCTGACAGCTCGGAGTCCATTATCGAAAGGAAGTTGGGGCAGGAACCTAAAGGCAGCGCTAAAGCAGAGAACGCAAAAAATGTTGTGTCCTGGCTTGCTCCTCAGGGGGTCAGCCTCCTTTCTTATAATGTCCATCTGCCCAGGAGTGGCCCTGCGGGTGGGCTGGGCCTTCCCACATCAGCCATCAGTTGTCTAAGACTAGGATGGAGGCGTTTTCTCAAATGAGAAGCCTCTTCCCAGGTGACTCCAACTTGTGTCAAGTTGGCAAAAACAAAATCACAAGTTGGACAGCCTGTGACTCCAGTGTTCTGGGATGCAGAGGCAAGAGAATCCCTGGGGCTTGCCCATTGAGTGACCCTGTCTTGAGGGACTAAAGACATTCTCCTTCAGTGTCCTCTGGCCTCCATGTAAGTGCAGTGACACCGTGCTCACCACACATGCCAGTATACCATGTTAACACACCACGCTCACACAGATACTCAAACATACATTTTTTTTAAGCATGGAGAGGGGATTATGAGTGTAAACATGGCTGCTTTGATTTTTACTTTTTTATCTGTGGTGTTAAGAATCAAAAAAGAAAGAAAGAAGGACAGAAAGAGAGAGAGAAAGAGCGAGAATCAAATTACTCTATCCAGAGTTCTCCCCCCCACCTTTTTTTTTTTTGTTGTTGTTCTTTTGTTTTTCCAAGACAGGGTTTCTCTGTAGCTTTGGAGCCTGTCCTGGAACTAGCTCTCATAGACCAGGCTGGGCTCGAGCTCACAGAGATCCGCCTGCCTCTGCCTCCTGAGTTCTGGGATTAAAGGCTGCGCCACCACCGCCCAGCGTTCTTCCTTCTTTTAAAATGAAAACAGTTGCTTTCTTTTTTCTCCAACTAAACTGGCACTTAGATTTTTTTTTAAGTTTGTGTGTGCATGTGTAGCCGCTTGTCTGCATGTCCACCACGCGTGCATGTGTAGCCGCTTGTCTGCATGTCCATCACGCGTGCATGTGTAGCTCTGAACCACTAACCCATCTCGCCAGCCCCATACACTAGCATCTTTCACCTTTCATTTTCCTCTGTTCACTGAATAAAGTTTAAACAAATAGGAAAATGATAAAACAATCTGTAACCCTACACCTTAAATGTCCCACTGTTGGTATTTTGGTATTTAATTATCCATCTGCATTTTCAGTTCTGTATCCACGGGCTCATCCCACCCCTTATCTAAATGCTCAAAATGCAGATGCTTCTGTTCATCTGCAGACGTCTTCTTCTTGCCCTTATTCCCTAAACGATACAGTATGACAGCTATTTGCATAGGATTTATATAGCATTGGGTATCACACATACTCTGGAGATGATTTACATTCTACAGGGGAATATGCATAGATATATGCACATACTATGGCATTTCTTAGAAGAAGCTTGAGCAGGTCTCAGTACCTAGAACTAGTCCCCCATGTACACTGAGAATTGACTGTATTTCCTTCTCCCCCCCAAAAGTTAAAGGAAGTACCGAGGGCCGGAAATGACTCAGTAGGTAAGCGGGGCTGGTAACCAGAGTTGTTCTTTTGAGACTGGATGCTCAGAGTGGCCATGAACTCACTCTGTAGACCAGGCATTCCGCTTCAGCCTCCCCCATAGCTGGAACTGCAGGTCTGGTTTGCTTGTTTACTTGTTTGAGAAGCATTTTGCTTTTGATAGCTGTTTGCCTAGCATGCACAAGGTCCCGGATTCCATCATCTGGGTCAGGCGGTGTTCTTGCCTCAGCCTTCCAGCAGCCGGGACAACAGTTGTGCTCTGAATGTCCGCAGCTCACATGAGCATTGCTACATTCAACTTTAGACCACTGCTAGAACCTAAAAACATCCCCACAACCTCTTTAGAAATCATTCCCCAATTACTGTTCATCCATCCCTAACCAATCACAAATCTACTTGCCATCTTGTCAGATTTGTCTATTCTGGATATTTAACTTATTTATTTATTTTATTTTTGGTTTTTTCAAGACAGGGTTTCTCTGTGGCTTTGGAGCCTGTCCTGGAACTAGCTCTGTAGACCAGGCTGGTCTCGAACTCACAGAGATCCGCCTGCCTCTGCCTCCCAAGTGCTGGGATTAAAGGCATGCGCCATCACCGCCCAACTGGATATTTAATTTAAATGGAACGTTGTGACCCTTCCTTCCTTTCTTCATTCCTTTTATCCTTCCTTCTAGCATCAAACTCAGAGATCCTCCTGCCTCTGCCTCCCAAGTGCTGGGATTAAAGATGTGCCACCACTGCCCAGTGACCATTGCCTGTAGTGTCAGGATTCCCCTATTTCATAACATAAATAAGCACCTCATTCCTTTTTCAGGACATATAATATTCTACTGCTTAGATATGCTACATTTTGTTCAGTTGTTTGTTAGTTCATGGTATTTGAGTTATGTCTTTTTTTACTATTATGACTAATGGCTCTAGAAATATTGGTGTTCTTGGGGCTGGAGAAATAGGTCAGCAGCTGAGAGCAAGTAGTGTGGGACCTGAGTGCAATTCCCAGTACCCACATCTGGCAGCTCACAAGTGCCTGTGACTCCAGCTCCAGGGGACCCAACTCCTTCTGGAATCTCTCTGTCTGTCTGTCTCTCTGTCGCTCTCACACTCACACAAAATTATAAAGAAAATAAATCTTTAAAAAAAGAAAGACTGGAGGTCTGTTTTTTGGAGGGGAGACAGTATCGTCTGTCTGTCTGTCTGTCTGTCTTTCTGTCCATCCATCCATCCATCCATCCATCCATCCATCCATCCATCCATCCATCCATCTATCTATCCATCCATCTTTCTATCTATCTGTCTGTCTGTCTGTCTATCCATCTATCTATCCATTGTTTTTCCGAGACAGGGCTTCTCTGTGTAATAGTCCTGGCTGTTCTGAAACTCTCTCTGGAGTCTAGACTTCCCTTTAATTCACAGAGATCTCCCTGCCTCTGCCTCCCGAGTGCCAGGATTAAAGGCATGCACCACCACCACCCGGCCAGACAGTATCTTTGAAAAGACGTCTCTTATTTGTATCTATGTGCATATGTCTGTGTAAATGTGCTTGTAAGTGCCTGTGAAGGCTGCTGGAGTTACAGAAAGCCATGAGCTGCCTGACTTGGGTGCTAAAAATAACTCAAGCCCTCTAGAAGAGCAATAGGCATGCCTCACCAGGGGCCCATCTCTCTGTTCCACCATTATCTTTTCACTTCTCCTGAGTATACACAGGGGAGTCCCAGGGGAACCCCACATCACCTCCCTTTTCTGTCAAAAGAAAAAGGAAGGTTTTAACTTCAACATAGCAAGATTACACACAACAAAACAGGAATCAAGCAACAATTACAGTTAAAATATTTATATCTACTTTATCTTTTATCATAACTAAGGAAAACTATAATTATTTTTTAACTCCATCAAAGATTCCAGAAGGATATAATATTACCTAAGTTAACAGGAAGTATATTGTAAGCAACTTCCAAAACTCTAGAACTGACAGAGACATCTTGCTGCCTGGACAGTCACCCAAAGTTCTTCTGTAACATTGGGGCATCCATCTTCAGCCTACAGGCCCACAGTATCCAGCAGACTTTTTCATGAAGTAGGAAATTTCAAAGACAGTTCCTCCTATATTGGCAGTTTGTCAGTCATTTTCTTCTGTGTCCTGCAGAATGTCTGGCAGACTCTTTCTTTTTTTTTTATTTTTATTGAGCTTTACATTTTTCTCTGCTCCCCTCCCTGCTTTTCTCCTCCCCCAAGGTCCCCATGCTCCCAATTTACTCAGGAGACCTTCTCTTTTTCTACTTCCCATGTAGATTAGATTTCTTAGTGTCTTCATTGTTGTCTAAGTTTTCTGGGATTGTGGTTTGTAGGCTGGTTTTCTTTGCTTTATGTTTAAAAACCACCTATGAGTGAGTACATGTGATAATTGTCTTTCTGTGTCTGGGTTACCTCACTCAAAATAATGTTTTCTAGCCCCATCCATTTTCCTGCAAAATTCAAGATGTCTTTTTTTCTGCTATGTAGTACTCCATTCTTCAGTTGAGGGGCATTTAGGTTGTTTCCAGGTTCTGGCTATGACAAACAAAGCTGCTATGAACATAGTTGAGCACATGTCCTTGTAGCATTACTGGGTCTTGAGGAAGGTTGTTTCCTACTTTTCTGAGAAATGGCCACACTGACACCCAAAGGGGTTGTACCAACAGAAGTGTTCCCTTTCCCCCACATCCTCTCCAGCATAAGTTGTCAACAGTGTTTTTCATTTTGGCCATTCTTACAGGTGTAAGATGGAATCTCAGAGTTGTTTTGATTTGCATTTCTCTGATGACTAAGGATGTTGAACATTTCTTTAAGTGTCTTTCAACCATTTTAGAGTCCTCTGTTGAAAGTTCTCTGTTTAGGTCTGTACTCCATTTTTTTTAATTGGATTATGTGTTCTTTTGGTGACCAATTTCTTGAGTTCTTTTATATTTTTGAGATCAGACCTATGTCTGATGTGGTATTAGTGAAGATCTTTTCCCATTCTGTAGGCTGTCGTTTTGTCTTGTTGACCGTGTCGTTTGCTTTACAGAAGCTTTTCAGTTTCAGGAGGTCCCATTTATTAATTGTTTCTCTTGGTGTCTGTGCTGCTGGAGTTATATTTAGGAAGTGGTTTCCTGTGCCAATGCATTCAAGTGTACTTCCCGCTTTCTCTTCTATAAGGTTCAGTGTGGTTGGCTTTATGTTGAGGTCTTTGATCCATTTGAACTTGAGTTTTGTGCATGGTTATAGATATGCATCTATTTTCGTTCTTCTACATGCTGAAATCCAGTTATTCCAGCACCATTTGTTAAATATGCTTTCTTTTTTCCATTTGATATGTTTTGCTTCTTTGTCAAAAACTAGGTGTGTGGATTCATATCTAGGTCTTCTATTCGGTTCCATTGTTCCTCCTGTCTGTTCTTATGCCAATACCAGGCTGTTTTCAGTACTGTAGCTTTGTAGTAGAGTTTGAAGTCAGGGATTGTGATGCCTCCAGAAGTTCTTTTATTGTACAGTATTGTTTGGGCTATCCTGGGTTTTTTGCTTTTCCATATGAAGTTGAGTATTGTTCTTTTGAGATATATGAAGAATTTTGATGGGATTTTAATGGACATTGACAGACTCTTTCATGAAGCAGGTACCCTGAAGGACTGTCTCACCTTCTTTAGGCAACTTCAGCAGTCATTTTTCTGTGGTGCTGCATGTCCAGTTCATAGAGCATACCATCAAACAGTCCAGACAAGACCAGTTTCTTGCCCAAATGGCTAGCCTTGTCACATTGAAGGCAAATTTCATAATGAATTTCTTCAATGTCTATTAACCTTTCTGCAGTAATTGGTGCTGCCAGAAACAGACATGTCTCACTGTTGAGAAAAGTATAACTTTTTAAAACATTTTAAATGCCATATTCTATACATCTTTGAAATATTTGAAGAATACCTATCCATCTGAAATATATCTCTCTACATCTAGAAAACCTAACATTACTACAAGTTTGAATATTATAAATTACTATCTATTAACCTGTATTTTTAATTATACATTATATTTTTAGATGAGCTGCACAAACACAATACCTTAAACAAGAACAGAAATACATATAAAAAATTAACCTTAAATTTGTATCCATAGACCAAGATCGATACCAATGCAAGTATTTATCTCAACATCATATCCCCCTTTAAATGAAAACAAACATTTATAGACAATATTTGGGAATTTGGGTGTAGTTCTCTTCAAACTGCTTCCTGCTTTTTGTTGGGTGAAGTATTTTGGGGGGTTCATGGAGACTTTTCAGGGGGTCTTGGTCCATCAAACCACATTATTCTTGAAGGAATCCACAGGTTCTTATCCTCTCTGTGGAAACAAAAGCAGAACCTCTTTTTCAAAGCAACATATCCTTAGACCCAAATTTTGAAGTCAAGATGTTTTTAAAGTATATACTTTAAAGTTGGTTTAGCTTAGCAGCCTCCAGAATCAAATATCTCTCTGTATTTAATTCATTTACAGCCAAAAAATTCAAAGAAAGCATAATAATATTCATACTCCAGACTCTCTTTATTATTTTATTCCATCTTTATGTGGCTTTTTTACTCTATTACTTTTTCTACAAGTTTAATATTTATTTTATTATCTTTACTCCTTTAATCTACGACTATCTATACTCCTTTAAATTATAACTGTCTATGCTCTTTTTCTTCTCTCTTCCATATCTATGTACATTTATCCAACACTGTGACCCATTCAGAGGTCTTTTCCATCTGAATTTGTCTTTATTGCATGTGCATCTGTAATTATTTTCCGACCAGAAGCACTGTTCTCTTTTTAATGCTAAGCAGGCATGACGAGGACCAACTCTGAGTCTCTGTCTGCTGACTCATGTTCACTGCCTCTGAGAGCTATGCACACAGCCCCAGCCCCAGGGTCACAGTGGGTCTATGTCACCATTAAACAATTTGTAAAACGCAGCTGCTAACAGACCCCATTTAAGTGCTTGACCTCCTGAAAGGGCCAGAGCTGTTCATGCAACTAGCATGAACTAGGAAGCCCTCCCCTAAAGAAGCCATGCAGCCTTTGCTGCCAATGCTGAGTCAGGAAGACCTCTTTTAAAGGAGCCGCGGTGGCCCTGCACACCGCCAGCAAACAGAGCCCATCTGAAAACAAATGTGGCTACCAAGAAGCTGCACTAAACTCTGTTTTTGTGTCTGGAATTTCTTTTCAAGCCATCTCAGGTTTTATGTAGACATATTTGCCTCACATTGGTGCCATTCTGTAGATGGAGAACGCTTGTTCTTTTCCCGGCCACCCAGATCTGAAATAATCACACAGAAACTGTATTAATTACAACACTGCTCAGCCTATTAGCTCAGGCTTCTTATTATCTAACTCTTACATCTTAAATTAACCCATTCCTATTGTTTTGTCTTTAAGCACGAGGCTCATGGTTTACTGGTAAGATTCCGGGGTGGGTGTCTTTCTCCTTTGCAGCTACATGGCATCTCCCTGACTCTGCCTTTCTTTCTCCTCTATCTCTGCTTGGAGTTTCTGCCTTGCTCTATTCTGTGCTACCATAGGCCCAAAGTAGCTTCTTTAATAATCAATGGTAATGAAACGTACTCACATTGTACATCAAAGCTGGCCTTGACCTGTGGTCCTCCTAGCAGGGAGACTGCTCAGGCTTTACAGTCGCTGGATGTTAGCTTGTGTGAGGAGCTCCTAGCTTTTCGCCCCTCAAAGTACAGTAACTGGCAGGCTGTTTCCATTTATTCCCTGAGATGCCACTGAAAGGCTCATTTAGGGGGTCTAGAAAAAAAATGCCTATTGAATATGGGATCCTAGAGGAAATGACGTAACTAATGACCCAGAAAGGTAGCAGACACTAATCCAATCAAAGTGGAAGGAAAGGAATGACACAGTATGGTATACTAAATTATGTGGTGGTACTTTGTGCTCTAACGAACAAAGTTTGTCTGACGATCAGAGGGCGGAGCTAGCCACTAGTTAACCATAGAGGCCAGGCAGTAGTGACATATACCTTTAATACCAGCACTTGTGGGGAGGAATCAGGAAGATCAGGAGTTCAAGGCCACTCTGGGCTACGTGAGATTGAATCTGCCTAAAAGAGAAACAGAGCCAGGTGGTGGTGGTGGCTCACACTTTTAATCCCAGTACTAGGGAGGTAGAGACAGGAGCTCATTGCATTCAGTCTGAGGATTCGTGCAGACAGGATCTTGACCCCTTTGATCTAAGGATTTGGTAGAGGTAAAAAGTCTCTCTTAGTGGCTGGCTCCTTTACTTCTCTGATCTTTCAGCATTTACCCCAATATATGACTCTGGGTTTTTATTATTAAGACTGATTAGAATTTGCACTACAAGTAACCAACAATTTTACACACCATCCAGTAATCTATTAGGATTCCGATTTCTCCACATCCTTCCCAACTTTAGCTATTGCATGACTATTTCATTATGGCTGTCCTTAAGGGGACACAGTGACTTCCACTGTGGTTTTAATTGTATTTCCCAGATGGTTAGCAAGAATCAAGCATCTTTACGTGTGTTCATTGTCCATTTGTCTATTTGTCCATGCCCTTTAGAAAATGTCTCATCGGATGTTTTGCCCATTTAAACCCAACTTGCCATCTGCTTTGCAATCTTTTTTGCATATTTTAGCTACAACTCACTTGAATACATGGCACACAGATGTTTCCTCCTTCAGGCTATCTTTTCTTTTTCCTGATGCCAGCTCCCCTTCAGTTTCACAGAGCTCTGTTTTGTTTGCATTTAGTGGTTAAAATCATTGAAATAATGTATAAGTGTCAACATGAGTGAGGCCTGAGCAACTGCGTAACCGATTCAACTAGACACCAGCTAACAAACAACTGTGTAAATATTGAAAGTATAGTTCTTGGAGGCTGGAGATCAGTACAGGTTTACCTAGGATATGTGAGATCTTGAGTTCCAGCCCCAGCACTCAGGAGGTGGAGCAGGAGGAACAGAAATTCACCTTTGTCCTTGGCTACAAAGTTATTTCAAGGCCAGTCTGGGTTACAGGAGACCCCTTTAAAAAAATCAAACAAAATAAATGCATCTTTTGTTTGTTTGAATCATCACATCATAATTTACATTTACTTATTTAGGGTGTGTGTGTGCTGTAGCACATGTATGAAGGTCAGAGGATAACTTGTGGGAGTCAGTTCTCTCTACCATGTGAGTCTTGAAGATCAAACTCAGGTCATTGGGCTTGGTGGCACATGAACTTACCTACTGAACCATCTTGTCATGTGTCATCCTTTGTTTTAACATTCTTGGGGGCAGGGGCAAGCCAGCTGGTCTCATGGGAATATATTAAGGCCAAATATCTTACTATCCAACCCCAGCTGGATTAAGCTTCCAATTCCAGGGAAGCCCAGGGTTGTGACCTCCAGCATTAAGGTTCTTCTCATCTACCAAGCCAACAGTGTCAACTTCTAATCAGGCCTTAGGGGAGGAAACTAACTCATTCAATTAAATCTGAGTTGTTGACCTTTACAGGAAGGGAAGTTCTACTACCCAGTGTTGTGGTGTAGCAGGATTGCAGAGCACTGTACTCCTTGCCAGCCTCGGCACTGACAAAGGTCAGCTAGTACCCGAGAAACCAGCCCTGAAAACCAAAGATAGCTGATTCAAAGTCAACACCACAACCAAGTGGTGGTTTGGGACTTTAAAAAACTGGATATAACTCAGTTAACAGAATGCTTGCCTAGAATGCACACAGCCCTGGATTAGATCCCCAGCACTGCCATAAGCCTACAACCTCAGCACTCCAGAAGTGGGGCAGGAGCCCAAGGTCATTATCAGCTGTATAGCATTTGAGACCAACCTGGACTACTTAAGATACCATCTGAAAAACAAAGCAAGGAGATGGCTCAGAGGTTAAAGTACTTGCCACCCAAGCATTAGGACCAGCATTCAAGTCCTCAGAAACCTTCAAAAATGCTGGGTGGGTGTAGTGAAGAAGGAACTCCCCAGAGCAAGCTGGCTAGCAAGATTGGCCAAACTGTCCAGCTTTGGATTTGATTGAGAGACCCTGCCTCAGTGAGGAAGATAAAAGAGCAACTGAGGATGATTCCTTACATCAATTTCTACATGCACACACACACACACAAACACACGCACACACACATGCACACACATACACACACACATGCACACATACATACATACATGTGCGCACACACACACTCCACATCAAAAAATAAAAAAACAAATCTTCGGGCCTGGAGAGATGGCTCAGTGGTTAAGAGCACTGACTGCTCTTCCAGAGGACCTGGGTTCAATTCCCAGCACCCACATGGCAGCTCACAACTGTCTGAAGATCCAGTTGCAGGGGATCTGACACCTTCACATCAATGCACATAAAATAAAGTCAAATAAACCATAAAAATATTTTTAAAAAAACCAAAAAAAAAACCCAAATCTTCAAATTTATGGATGTGGTACCTGGAGTGCCCAGATATTCTTTGCCCACATACATAGGCTGTTAATATGTATCTGAGGCTGACCTTGAACTTATGATTCTTCTGCCTTTTCTCTCAAATCTCTTGCTGGGATATTAGACATGTGCCACCAGAACCAGTCTCTGTAGTTTTGGGGATTGAACCCAATGCTCTGGATGCTGGAGAGTACTCTACCAACTGAACTATATCCCTTTAGTTTTGGTTTGGTTTTGAGTCAGGGTCTTGCTACTGTAACCTAGACTAGCCTCAAGCTGGCCCAAATCCTCCTGCATCAGCCCCTTGACTGCTGAGGTGACAAGTGTTGATCACCGTGCCAGGCTAAAATGGAAGGACGAAGGGAAAGGCAAACGTGTGACCTGTCTTTGGAGCAGTATGGTAATTAATTCCTCAGATAAATTTCTCTGGAAGCATGGAGTTCTCATAAAATTTAGAAACTTCAGCCCAGCACTCAGGTGGGTCTCTGTGTGTTCAAGGCCAGCCAAGTTTACATAGTGAGACCCTGTTTCAAAAACAAAACAAAAAACTTAGAAGCATCACTGCTTAGGTATGTATCCAAGCAAGGTAATTAGTATAAATTAAATAAATTAGCATAAACTGTGACTGGACAGTGGTAGACACACTACCCAAACAGATAAGTAAAAAGCTCAGTGATTAAGAGCATGATCTTGCCTAGCATGCAGAAAGCCCTGCTTCAGCAACCTCATAACATAGTGCCAGGCATGAAGATGCATGCCTGTGATCCCAGGAGGCAGTGGGTGGAGCCGAGAGGACCATCCTCCACTACATAATGAATTCAGGGCTAGCCTAGACTACAAGAGAGCCTATCACCCTGAGTACACATGGAGTATTATCTAGTCATAGAAAAGAATGAAGCACTGATATTTCTGATCTATGCTATGACCTAGATAAACCCTGAAAACGTCACACTAATTAGAAACACCTAGACACAAGAGGGGGCACATTGTATGATTCTGATTCTTTTTATACAGAATAGGCAAATCCATACAGATAGAAAGTAGATTTGGTGGTTTGGAGTAGGGTGAGAGAAACAGGGGAGTAATTATTAATTAATGGAAATGCAGTTTACTTGGAATAGATGAAAATGTTATAAATTGATTATGGTGGTGGTGGGGAAAAATATACTAAAAATCATTGACCTGTACTTCATCATCGTTATTACTATTATTATTATTGGGCATCCATTTTTTTTAAAGGCAGGGTTTCTCTGTGTAACAGTTTGGAACTAGCTCTGTAGATCAAGCTGGCCTTGAACTCACAGAGATCCGCCTGCCTCTGCCTCTGAGTGCTGGGATTAAAGGTGTGCGCCACCAACACCCACCTGGGTGCCCTTTCTTAAAACAGGATTTCACCATGTAGCACAGGATGACCTCAAAGTTATTATGTGATACAGGCTACCATCAAACTTGTGACAATCCTCCTGCCTCAGCTTTCTGCCTGTGAGGATTATAGGTGTGAACCACCAAACCTGGTTAAAATTGTAAATTGTACACTTAATTGGGCAAATTATATGGTATATGGATACATATCAATAAAACACACATATATGAATAAATACATGTAATTAAAATACTTTTAAAGACGATTTTAGCAGCAAACCTCATGCTAGCATCTTTGATCTCTAAACATTTCTCCTTTGCACAGCTGCAGCACAATTCATTAGACTCCATCACTGAACTTCGATGTTTTCTATTCGTTCCTTTGTTTCAAAACATTTCAGACACAAAGGAGACGAATGGCGTAAGGAACTGCCGCACCCATCACCCACTTCAACAATGACTAACACAATTCTTGCTTTCACAGACATTAATTCAATAAACATTCTTGGGCAGAATTTTTTTGCCCACATGGCATGCCATTTCCGTCCAGTTCTCTGAATTCAGTCAGCTTAAATCACTTCCTCAAACATACACAATGCCTTCACAAGTGGTGCGATGAATCAGGCCTGGTTTTGCCCTTGAGGAGTTCCTAGTCTAGTGTGGGGGAGAGACACTGGATTGGAGTGACCGGTGGGTACAGAGGCTGTGTAACTGCAGGGAATAGGGCCCTGTAAACCCAAAGGGTCTCTTGGAGGAACTGCCCCATCCTGGGAGACTAACACAGCTTCGCCCAGTCCTGCATTTCTTCATATCTGCCACAGGGTGGCACCAGAGGCATCTTCCCATCTTTCACAGCTTCCTGAATGCTCTCTCAGAAACTTAGGTGGACCGCTCTGCTCTGTGTCTCTTCTCGGGGTGACTCCAGCTGGTGATGGCCTTCTCGTGGCCCCAGACTTCTCATATGGTAAATGAAGGAGAGAGATTCCGTGAATTCTCTGGAAATTCAGACTCCCAGGGAGGACCAGCTGTCAGCAGGGGGATTGGGGCTTCCCTGGCCAGCATGCGCTTGAAGAGGGCAGAGGAACACAGAACTCTCCATTCTGTCCAAGGAGAAGCTAATGTCCACTTTTACAGAGGCCCACAGGGGACAGCCCCTTATTCTAGCAGCACACACCTATGGAAGGCAAGGGAGGGATCCCCCCAGTGAAGCCACTAGCCAGCTGCCCCAGTGAGGACAGCTTCAGGGACGCGTCCCTACCCAGGAGCAAAGTCATGACTGTAGGTGGAGGAAGGGAAGTGCACAGGAGTCAGTAGAGACTTCCAGGGCCCATTAGTCTGACTGCCCCTTCAGTCTGGGCTAAGCAGGGGGCGGGGTAGCAGGGCCAAGCTCTGAGCATCGGCTTCCTGGGCTCTGACCCTGACACCTCTCCTTGGGTCCTCTCCAGACACCTCTGTTGAGCCCAGTGAGCCAGTTGCAGCAGGCCAGGGTCCCTAGTCACTTCCCCAAGTGGCTAGGTGAAGGGAAGTCCAGCGCGCACATCCTGAGGCCTGCTGTGTGCCAGGCAGGCCTGGAGTGGAGTGCTTCCTGTCCTCACACTTCCGCCTCTGTAACGTTTCACAGAGGAGGAAGTAGGAACTGGCCGCAGAGTGAGGCCTTAGCCAGGACTTCCATCCTCCCCTTTCCCACATTCCAAATGTGCTTTCTGAATCACTGTGCATGACCCTTAACCTCCTCCACCCAGCCCTCACCTTGCTGCACTGTGCCCTCGAGGCCACTGACACCAACTCGGTGCGTGCCCCAGCCCTGTCTGCTGCTGATCTGCTGTGTGATTCTGAGCAAGTCGCTTAAGCTCTCTGAGCATCAACTTTGTCTGTTCCTTGGAGCTGTTCGGAGGATCACATAGGGCAGTAAGTGTAGGCGAATGTTGTAGCACATGCCTAAAACCCAACCCTCAGGAGGCCAAGGCAGCAGGATTGTGGGATCTTGCTTCACAAAACCAAAACCGAAATCGAAAAAGATGTGTAGCATTCTCAGTGGCTCATCTGTGCATTGTGTTCAATAACGGTGTGACTTGTGTCAGCTTCCTCCCCTCCCCTTTCTTCTTTTCTTGAGACAGGGTCTCCAGTAGCCCAGGCTGGCATTAAACTCACCGTGTAGCTGAGGATGACCCTAAACTTCTCTGGTCCTCCCTTATGCTGGGATTGCACCATGCTCATCTTATGCAGGGCTGGGGATCAAACCCAGGGCTTTGTGCCTGCTGGACAAGCACTCTACCAACTGAGCTATGCAGCCAACTCGTTTAACTCATTTTTTGTTTTTATTTCTTGGTTCAGTCCCAACACTTTCAACTGTTCTTTCACTGGGGGTGGAGTGTCAGGTCTCATGTAGCCCAGGCTGGTCTCAAATTTGTTATGAAGTCAATGATGACCTTGAATTTTTTCCTCAGCTGGGCTTGTGAATGTGTACGTCAGTGTTCAGCAGAATTTGCATTTTCATAAGCCCCACTGTCTCAGGCAGAGCCAGGAGCAGGTGGGGTAACCACTGCAGGGTGGAGGAAAGGCCTGAAATTTGGGGCTGGTCGCTGATGTCCTCAGCCTATTCCTAGGGCAAGCTGATTAACTCCTGGATCATCCTACACTCTTAGGAGTTGGCAGTAAGGTTCTAGGTTATCTAATTCAGCCTTGAGAGAACAGTTTGGTCCCCTCAACCATGTCCCAGCAGGACATAAATAGCAAGGCTCCTCCCTGGTACCTTCCAAGGCTCTAAAAGACTGGCGGCTGGGGGCCAACTCAGAGCCCAAGGAGCTGGCCTGGGTCCCTCTTGTCCTTCAAGTTCCTTTGACCTATGTCTACAGGAGTTTGTGACTCATGGCACCCAGCATGATGACTGGTCCCTGCTGGAGCTTTGACTGACCTCTCCACTTGAGCTGGGTGAGGACTCCATTCCTGGCACTGTGGGAGTCTACAGCTGGGCCCGGCTCCTGCTCCCTTTGCCTTAGAGCTAATTTTAGGGCCATCGTCTCAACCCAGCCTGGGTCAGTTGGGGTCTCAGAGGAGTGGAAAGGCCAGACTCAGCTTTGGCTCAAGATGTGAAATTAGAATCCTTGTCCTCTGTCCATCCCACCACTGCAAAGGAAGTCATCCTCAGAGCTGACTGGCAGGATGGGACAAGACCCATCTTTTCTCAGCCTTTCTGCGGAGAGACAAATGGCATGCTGTTTGAAAGGCACAGAGATCAGAGAAGCTCGCAAAGATCCCTGGGAGATCTGCTAGTCAATACTTCACCTGCAGAGCCCCAGAGCCAGAGAGGTGGAGACGTTCACCAGGGTCACATAGGCAACCATGGCAGAGCTGGTACTAAGACCAGGCCTCTCCAGCTGGGCTTATGTCGTGTGACCTGTAGATGACAGTGTAGAAGGGCAATAACACAGAGAGAAAGGGTCCCCCAAATGCCTGCTCAATGAATAGTCTTTTACTTTCGTAGGATTCTCTGTTTGTGAGTCTCTCATGTAGCCCAGACTGATCTTGAAGTCACTATGTAGCCAAGAATGACCCTAAGCACCTGATCCTTCTGTCTCTACTTCCTGAGTCTTGGGATTATCTTGTGTTTTTTTTTTTTTTTTTTTTTTTTTTGAGAGAAAGGGTTGGGAGAGAAAAGAACTCTTGTAGCCCATGGGGGGCACGAATTCACTATGTAGCAGAGGCTGACGTTGAACTCCTGATCTTCCCGACTCTGCTCCCAAGTGCTGGGATTACAGGAATGAACCACCATGCTGTGTTATGAGGTGCTGGGGTTGAGCCCAGAACTTTTTTGTGCATTCTAGGCATGCACTCTACCAACTGAGATACATTCCTGTAATTCTTTCTTTGTGTGTGTGGGGGGGGTCACGCGTTCTGTAGCCTAGGCTAGCCTTTGGGCTAACCTCCTGAGCACTGGGTCTTTGCTACATCTCCAGCCCTCTCCTGTGAGATAGGTATAGGGACACATGCTCTCAAGCTGGATGGAAGGGACAAAGGAGGAGAAAGGAGCTGAAAAAACTATTCGGGACTCAGCACGTAGCTGCCCACCTAGGTGATATGCTCCCTGCTGACTGGGGCCCCTCCATGTTGTCCCATGTTCCCTGCCCTACTCCCTCTGGACCATGAGGCTGACCTAAGCAGAGGACAAGAGCCGCAAGCATGGGTCAGGACGAAGCTATGGGCCACCCCACTCCCACCAGCCTTTGCCCCTCTGTCCCTGGATTGTTGCTCCTTCTAAGCCCTTCCTACCTCCTCAGCTTTCTATTCCTGATGATCTCAGCTGGTCTCCAGCTGTCTTACTCTTGGAGGGCTGGCTGAGTGGGAGACTAGTTGCCAGGCAGCCAGCCAGTGAGCTGTAGTTCAATCTTCCAGGGTCCTCTTTCTTCCAGTAGCCAAGGAACCCCTAAAATGCTAGACTTGAAACCTTAGCTCTGATCCCCCAACCTCACATCTGTCTGCCTACCCAAGCCAGATGGTCTCCCTCCAAATCCCAGCTGCCTCATTCATACTCACTCTGGTCCCCTGAAGTCCCCTATAGGTTCTGCCTGTGCCCTGAACCTGCTGGTGCCAGGCTCTGGATGCAGGTGGGCATGTGAGGCAATCTGTGTGCACTTGGCTGGCACTCAAGAAATACTCAGTGGTCAATCCTGAATCATTTTGAAATGAGCAATTGTAACTACGCTGGCAAAAATAAAGCTATTCTGAAGAGAGTATTGGGCTTCTTGTCTTGACTATTGCGATTATGGTCCCTAAGACATCAGAATTTCTCTAGGACTCTCATGCTGGAAGAAGGAAAATGCTGAGATCTAATGCCAGCCAGAGGAGAAACTTGTCTCCCAGAAAGAGATTTCACATAACTCTGAAAACTTGTTAGGCTACCTTACAGGGTGGACGGAGTAGATTCCAGGCAAGGATGGGCAGGATCTCATCTTGCCCAGAACTGCTGAGCTCAGCAAACCTCTAGGCCTCTGTTAAAGTCCAAACCTCACGTCAGGACCCTGAAGATCAACTTGGGATTCACTGGGCCTCTTGGTTCATCTTTCCATTGTGGCCCCGTTAAGCAAACCTCCTTTCTCTACTTTTCTGTGTAACTGACCTGCTGAAGGTGGATGGCCTCATTTATGAGGAACCAGCTCTGATCTCAACAACTCTAGTAATTACAAATACATAAATAGGACATTCGGTGATTCTGAACATACACACACACAAACACACACACACACACACACACACACACACATACACACGCCTTGTTTACCAGTTCATTCCCAAAGAGGACTCTCCAGATGGTTGAAAACGGAGACATCTAAATACAAGAAGAGAGGCATTATGGAGCAGGGGCTACCTTGAGCCAAGGCTGAGAACTGGAAAATGCTCAGTAGTCATCGGATAGACAGGGTGAAGTGAGCTGAGGCCTCCAGAGCCCAGGTGATTCAGGGCCTCTGGTGCCAAACAGATAAAGTTCATTTTCAGGGCAATGGTGAGACATGGAAGGGTTTTGACAAGGAAGTGATATGACTGGGATCCTGCCCTGGCTGCTGCATGGAGTGTGGATTGAAGGTGGAGGAAGCAGGCTCAAAGAGTCCTCTGCTTTTGAAGTTCAAGTGGAAGAGATGAAGCATGAATGAGGGCAAAACTGTGGGAAACGAAAAGTACACAATTCCAGGACACCATGGAATAGTGACCCGAATCCATAAAAGCTTGAGTGGGTGCAGAAGAAGTGAGAAAAGGCTTGGTGGTCCCTGACTCAGATGAGTGGAGATGCCCTCACTGAAACTGGGAGAGGAGCAGGTTGGAAAAGATGAAGAGTTGAACTTCGACTTTATCATGAGAGAAGGCACCTATGATTTATTATATTTATTTATTTGTATGTAGGTGAATGCATGGGTGTGTGTGTGCACACATGTGCTCATGCATACATGCATGCATATGTGCCATGGCACTCATTGGAGATCAGAGAACTCCCATGGGAATTGGTTCTTCTTTCTTACCATGTCTGTCCATGGGATTGAATTGGAGTTATCAGTTAAGTCGTTTCACTGACTTGGGAGAAGACATCTAAAAGGAGGTACCTGGACTGTTGTGAAATATTTAACTATGTAAAGATGTGTTCCATTTATTTAACTATGTAAAGATGTGCTGTATTTGTTTAACTAAGTACAGATGTGTTACATTTGTTTGCCTTGCCTGCCTAAGGCACCTGATTGGTCTAATGAGAAGCTAAGTGGCCAAACACAGGGGTGGAAGTGGGGGCAGAGTCCGGCGGAACTCTGAGTTCAAGGTCAGCCTGGTCTACATTGTGAGTTCCAGGATAACTAGTACTTACTACACAGAGAAACCTTGTCTCAAAAAACCAATACCAAAACCAAACAAAACAAAAACTAAGCATTAAAAAAATGTAAAAATGAAAAAGAAGAAGAGGAAAGAAATACAGAAATATATATGGTTAACCCATGTGGGAAACTGAGGCAAAAGAATTAAAAAGTTCAAGTTCTGAACCAACTAGTGAACTTGAGACCAGGCTGGTCTACATGATCCTTTGTTGCATCAGGAAGAAGAGAAGAGAAACACATGTTAGTTTGGGATCTGGGGAAGGATCTTCAGAAAGGGTGGGAGGGGTCTCCCTTCTCTTGTAGACAGGTTTCTCTGTGTAGTCCTGGCTGTCCTGGAACTCATTTTGTAGACCAGGCTGGCCTTGAACTCAGAGTTCTACCTGCCTCTGCCTCCCGAGTGCTGGGATTAAAGGAGAGCACCACCACCACCCAGCTAGTTAGTTTTATTATTTGGCAATTTCACACATGTAATCAATGCATTCTAATTATTCTCTCCCCGCTCTAATTATTCTCTCCCTTCAGTTCTCATCAGTACCCTCATTAATTCCAATCTCCTTTCTAGATTCATAACTTTTGAGATTTTGTTTTTGTTTGTTGTTTGTTTTGGTTTGTTTTGTTTTGGTTGATTGTTGTTGTACCCAATGCAAGATGGGTATTAGAAAATCATCAGTGCCCATCCTGCTCTTGGATACATAATATGGCCCACTGGGGCAGGCTGGTGGGAGCCCAGACACAAGCAGCGGCCAAGAGCCCTCTGGCCGTCAATACCTCACTCATCACTACCTGTGATGCTGAGTTCTCAGCCCTGACCCAGGCTGGATTATAAACAGACTCGGGTTCCTGAACCTGCCAAATGCACTGCCACACCTCACGCCATTTCAGGTGGATACTGAACATGTCTGAGGGAGGACTGAGCACCGGGTCCTGTGCCCACACAGGTTTAACGTCTGTGAGACTGCTTCTCTCAACAAGTATTTATTAAGCACCCTGTGCCAGGCCCAGGGACGATGATGGGAATCAGTTTGAGAGTGACGGAGACTGACCGGACACAGAGCAACACCAACATACAGCATAATATCAAGGGAAACGAAGAAACAGAGCGAGTGGGCGATTTCAGTTGGGAGACTTTTGAAGAGAGAGCCCTGTGGCCCTGTGTTGCTGGGATTCTGGATGATTTCAGGCCTCTTCAAGCGTGGCTCTCTGGTTGTCCCCCAATGCCACCCTCTCTCGGCAACTTTCCAGAGCTCGGTAAAGCCCCAGGGTCTTTGTACTTTGCGGGACACCTTTGGTCTGGCGGGTGAAGGTGACTCACCTGGGGGTATTAGGATATCTGGAAAACAGCCTTGGGTGGGAGTGCGAACCTTGCCTACATGGGATGGCTGGCTGAGCTAGTGCTGTCCCTAAGCTGGGGTCACCCCTTGTTTTGGTCTCTGGGAGGCTCAAGTTGCAGCTAATTTGTTGGGTGTTCAAGGCCTTGCCAATGCCTGTCCCCTCTGGGCCTCAACCTCCTCCACACATATTGGATGAAAGAAGGGATCAGTCTCCAAGGTACTTTGCAGCTCTAAAGTCTTACATGTTTTAGGAACGCGAGAATCTTGGGTAGTGTTGTGTTTTTTTAAAAGAAGGGGGGACCCAGCAGCTTGCTGCAGCTTGCTGCAGGTCCCCAGACCACGCGGTCTCTGTGGCGGGCGGGCGGCCACGCGACTAGTCTCCGGGTCCCCATATGGGCTGTGCGGCGGTACAGACGGACCAAAGAGAGCCGGGTAGGCGCACTATGCAGAGTTAAACATTTATTAGAT
>PVIU01020686.1:0-33414 GCA_004026605.1 Ondatra zibethicus | reverse complement strand
GCGTTTTCTATTTCCATCCATTTGCATGCAAAATTCAAGATGTCATTGTTTTTTACTGCTGCGTAGTACTCTAATGTGTATATATTCCACACTTTCTTGATCCATTCTTCCATTGAGGGGCACCTCGGTTGTTTCCAGGTTCTGGCTATTACAAATAATGCTGCTATGAACATAGTTGCACAAATGCTTTTGTAGTATGGTTGGGCATCTCTTGGGTATATTCCCAAGAGTGGTATTGCTCCAAAACTGCACAAAGACGCAACCATGAAAGAGAATTACAGACCAATCTCACTCATGAGCATCGATGCAAAAATTCTCAATAAAATACTGGCAAACAGAATCCAAGAACACATCAAAAAGATCATCCATTATGATCAAGTAGGCTTCATCCCAGAGATGCAGGGCTGGTTCAACATACGGAATTCTATCAATGTAATCCATCATATAAATAAACTGAAAGAAAAAACCATATGATAATATCATTAGATGCTGAAAAAGCATTTGACAAAATTCAACACCCCTTTACGATAAAGGTCTTGGAGAGATTAGGGATACAAGGTTCATATCTAAATATAATAAAAGCAATATACAGCAAGCCGACAGCTACCATCAAATTAAATGGAGAGAAACTCAAAGTGATTCCACTAAAATCAGGAACAAGACAGGGCTGTCCACTCTCCCCATATCTCTTTAATATAGTGCTTGAAGTTCTGGCAATAGCTATAAGACATAATAAGGAAATCTTGGGGATTCGAATTGGAAAGGAAGAAGTCAAACTTTCGTTATTTGTAGTCAGTGTTTTGTAGATCTCTTCCTCAAAGGTTAGTCCTCATGGGTATGTTCACTAGCACCTACCTTTGTAATCAGTCTCCACTATTATAATTATTATTATTTATCATTATTATTATAACTTTTCCATGTCAAGCCCTGGTAAAGACCTTCAAACTGGACATGAGACTTTAAAGCTCTGTTACCAATCAGAATGGCCATTATCTACTGACACTTGCACAAACCTGGGTGTTGAGCCATAGATCCACACTGAGGAGCTACCTCTGCTCTGAAGACTTCTGCTGTTCCCTGCTTCACTTCCTCTCTGGAGTTTAAAAGTTCATGTGTAGAATTAAGGAACAATTTAAACCACTGGTTCTTACTGAAGCTGACTGATGCCAGCTGCGACATTCGGGATGCGACCTCAGCATTTCCTGTTGACATCAAGTTTGATACAGAGCTCTCCATAATTTTTGAGTACTCTACTCATGGCAGCTCGATTTTTGTAGATTTTCTTTTGCCAGTAAAATAGTAGGCTGTATTTATACAACTGGCAAGGACCCAGTTCATTTCGGGGGGATGTCACTATATATTGGTATGGAGCCTGACCTCTTTGTGAAGTGTGGTCTGGAAGTCTCGTACCAGGATTAGAGGTATGGACAATTTATGGTACAAGAGAAAGAAGAACTGAAGGATGGTAACAGCCTTGGTTTGGGGAAAGATTGTTATTTAATTTTTAGTTCAGGTCAAGTTCCAAGCATACCATTTGGGCCCAGAGAGACCCTGGGACAAAATAAACATAAAAGCAATGCTGGGAACCAAGTAAGAAAGTCTGTCTAACAATTAAATTTTTTGAAATTTGGCTATAAATCTAGGAATTTATATCTGAAGAGAGTTAACTTGTCATCTAAACATAATGTGTTCTCATTCAAAGAGCCACAGTTACTGTGTGTGTGTGTGTGTGTGTGTGTGTGTGTGTGTGTGTGCTAGCACCATTATCTACGGCTATGTGGGTATATGTTTGGAGACATATGAGAGGTCTGTATGTGTGGAAGTACAAGGTCAACTTCTGGGATAATCCTCAGGTTCTGTCCTCCTTGTTTTTGAAACATATTCTCTTAAAATGGCTTGAAGTGAGCCATTTTGGTTAGAACAGCAGGTCAGCAAGCTCCAAGGACCTTGCTGTGTCTGCCTCCCAAACACTGGCAATAGAAGAAGTCACCACCACAACTAAGTTTTACATGAGCCTTGGTTATTATACTCAAGGCTTATGTTTGAGCTGCAAGAACTATTTACCTGTTGAGCTCAGCTCCCAGTCTTTAATTTCCATTATGCTATTATCTCTCCATTTTCTCAGAAATAGTACAGAAATACATGTTATCCTTTTTTTGTGTTTTATTCTAAAAGATAGTTTATTACTAAGTCATTTCTTAATTACTGGTTCGTGAACAATATAGCAATCTCTTTTATATATCTTATTGTTTCTATCTCTACGATGTTTTTGTTTTTTGCCAAGTCCTTCCTCCAAATCTTTGCTCTTGGAGGAGAATTAACATTGAATGTCTATCCTTGGTTTCTAAATCACTTTTTGAGTATATTGAAACAATTTTTTGTTTTGCAGATTCATTTTTAACATCTTTTACACTTCCAGGATAGTTTTCATCTTTTATATCCCTTATAATATTATATATGTTCATTTATCAAAACAAGTGTTTACTGAGTCACGATTAGGGAACCAGACATTATTAGACCATTCCCATAACCCAAGCCTCTGCTCCCATGGAGATAACATCACAGAGGAGGAAGACAACATGGAATATGTCATAGCAATTTACAGCAATAAGTATGGATTTGTCATCTGTTAGAAGTTAAGTTGAAAAGTGGAAGGGCGTCTCCTCTGTGGAAGAGACAGTAATGAGACTTGAGGCACACCAGAATAGCCTGGTTCAAAAACCCAGAGCAGGAAGAAATCCTTCTAGGGAAACTTTCAAGATAGGAGTCACACTGGATTGACAGGCAAGTGTCCCATCAGACAGGAGCATGAATGTATCTCCTGGCTGGGAGTGATCAATCACCTTCATGAAAGGTGCTGGACAGTAGAGCACATAGCAGGCTGGCTTAAACAAGTACCGATACTCAATATAAAAATGTAAATCTATGAAAACTGCTTAAGAATTCAGTAATGTTAAAATGGTATGCTTTTTATACAAGTTTACAGACACATTTAAAAATCTTTAGTAAAATAGATGCAGATCTTCTGAGCTACAGGTGACAGATGGGATTCATCACAAAGATTTCATTAAGAGGCACATCTAAAGAAAGGAAATAGACAAAGGCAGAGAAGGCTGGGTAAGCTGTAACTTAGTGTGCAAGACTGGCCTGGATTCAAGAAGAGAGCAAGAGATACATAAGCCATCCTGCAGAAGAGTCATTAAAGGATACTTGTGCCATGTCCCATCTCCCTGGAATTTCTCTGCTCAGTGTCTCTGTCATGATCATTTTGGTAGTTAAAGGGATAAATTTAAGAATGGAACCTGGGGTGCTTGATTTATCACATTGCTTTAGCTAGAGTTCTTATAGTCTCAAGGCTACCATGTCTATGTCTTTAAATACATCCTTTTTAGCTATTCAGGCTACAGATAATCCCTGAGAATCCCCTGCAGTGAGTGTAGGGTCTCCAGTAACTTGTTGTAGCTGGGGTGAAGGTCATCTAGCAAAGACCCTGAGGTAACAGTAGATTTAGCTCGTTGTTTTTCATATTGTCTCTCCCAGGTTTCTATGTGACATTTCTACACATTTTTTCCCTCTTATGAATCTTCTCATTGCCAAAGAAGCAAATTCACAAAATTATTTATATAAAAAGTAAGGTATTTTCCTAAGGTTTTATTCCTTGAAATTCTTAGGCTAGTTAGTTGTTTCTTACTGAAAAGTTTGATTTAGGTCAACAAACAATCCTTAATTTTCTGCCTTATCTTTCAATCTCTATCTAATTTCTAAGTTCATCTCAGAAGATGTTGTAATTTCCTCCTGTCATAGCTGTGAATAAGAGGCTACTTATCTTCTTAGGAGACCAGTTTCCTCATCTTGAGAACAGACAAACAACACTCCCAGGGCAATGGTGAGGATTAAATGGGCTATGTGTGTAAAATTACAGTGATAGCTTCTATATATAGCATTTAATAAAGGTTAGTTGTAACTGCACACTTCTCTCCTTCCCACTAGTTCCTAAATAACCACTCAGAGACTTGATATTGATATCAATTATAAATGTTTGGCTGATGGCTCAGAATTATTTATAGCTAGCTCTTACTTCTTAAATGAACCCATTTCTATTAATCTATGCATTGCCATGGGGCCATGGCATTACTTCATTTTCTACATTTCTCGCTTCCTTGGCAGCTAGTTGGCATCTCCCAGTCTCCATCTTTCTTCTCCTCTATCTCTGCTTGGATTTCCTACCTGGCTCTATCCTCCCTTTCCAGGGGCCAAAACAGCTTTATTTATCAACCAATGAGAGCAACACATATTCACAACATATGGACTTCCAGAAAGGAAGTCCATAATGGTGAGGGAGGCTTGGAAGCAGGAAACCAGAGCAGGAAGGTGGCTGGCACTTCATCACACAACAATCCAAAGGAACAAACTGGAAGTGGACAAGGTTATATGAATTTTGGGCACAGATGTCACCCAAAAAGAAGCTATATGTAAGACAGAAGGAGAATGTGGTCAACTACAAGTCAAGGAGCAATGTCTTACAAGACCATGAGTCCTTCTCCACCTTGGTCTAAATGAGTCAGCCTCCAACACTGTGAGATGCTGAATTTCTATTTGCTGCATTGTCCAGAGATAAACTCTCAGAGTCTGCCCTCAGTGACATGCTTCCCTGAGCAAGGCTCCACATTCTAAAGGTTTTGTAATCTCTCCAATCAGGGCTAGTGACCAGGAAACACGAGTTTAAATACATGAACCTTTGGGGACGTTCTCATTCAAACCACCAGACTTCCCTAACTCAGCTATTTGCCTTTTTAATTCTCTCAGACATGTTTTCTTATGCTTAGAGATTTACCAATGTGAAAGGGAAGGACAGGAAGCACAGAGAAGAGAAAATATAGATGAAGTTGTTTACTCTTTTCAGTCTTCTTCCAGGTTTTGAACTGGCACTTAAAGATGGGCTCACATGTTCAGTTCTGTTGTTGATCTTGACTCTGAGCTGTGAATGGCATCTGTTAAAGTCTATGGCACCTTTATTCTGCACTGTCTGTTATATTAGTTTCTACATGCTGAAAAACTCAAGCCATAGAAATTTAGTATCTCGCAAGTCTGAAGTTGAAAGACTGAGACCAAGGTGTGCTTGGACTATGGGTTTTATAAGATCTTCCTCTTGCAATTGAATAAACAAACATAAATAACAAGACACCCTGGGAGATAGTCTATGCAGAGAAAAGAATGGAATATATCTAAAGAATATTATACCTTTAGGAATATTTCTTTTGTATGATGTTTTAAATGGGATAAATAACATTATGCTTTAAAGAAAAAAAGAACTCCTCCTAGGCTCATAGCTGGCTTCCTTTTCCCTGTGACCCATGTTCTACTCTTCCAGTGGCATCTGTGTCCTAAGCTCACCTTCTCATGAAAACACATCATCATTCTACATCACATTATCGACTAAGAACCTAATTTATTTACCCTGAATTACCATAATCACCTTTAAAACTCCCTGTCTCCAGTTGGTGGGGAAGTAGCACAATTCAGCCTATTATACATTGCTGTAGGGAAATTGTAGGGAATCTACTTATATTTAAAACAAAGAGTGACTGCCTATCAGATGGAATACCAGACAGGCAGTTCAAGGCACATATTTAAGTAGAAAATATTTTTTTATATTGTATTATGGTGAAAGTTTAATGAGATGCTTCAATAAAAATATATAAAGACTTGCTTTGAATGCAGCAGGATAGAAGGAAAAAGGAAATTCAGGTGTCAAAAGGAGACAAGCATCTCTTGGGAAGGGGACATGAAACAGAAGAACACTTCATTTGTTGATATAAGCATTTTTTCTCGTTATCTCAATTCAGAAAATTGAAAAAAAATGGGATGTTTGTACTGAATATGTAGTGTGCGCTAAATGTTTACTGGGAGGATTTATGAAAAATACAGGTTCCAACAAAGATATGGTGGTGGGGGCTTTCTTCTCTGTGTAATGTCTCTGGGAATTAGTGAAAGTTCAACAGGAATTTAAATAGCTGCCTATATGTTTTTCTGGTAGCTTAAAGGGAACCCATATTAAGAATACATGTGAATATTAAGATCAATTCATATTCCCTTGCTTAGAAAAAATATTTTGGTTCTCTTTACTTTGTCTGAAATACTGTCATCTTTGTATCCTTATTCTTAAGCAAATATCTAAAAAGATCTTTTTAAAAAAGAGTATCTTTGTGTTACTTTTGCATCACTCTGCATGACTAAGTGCCTGACAGAAACAGGTGAGGCACTTAGATTCATTTGGGCTCATGGTTTCAGGGAGAGTTCAGTTACTCATGATGGGGAAAGCATGACTGTGGGTGTGTGGTGCAGGAGCATGTTTACATGGTTGTGTACTGTAACAGAGGATACCTGATTGGAATCAGTAGAGGTATAACCTTCAAAGACCAACTCCCAGTGACTTGATTCTGCTGTTCAGATTCCATCTCCAATCTTCACAAGAATGATATAAGCTGGGGACCAAGCAGTAAGCAATAAAAAACCATGAGCCTATGGGGAACATTTTAGACACAAATTATACTACATGCACACACAGAGGGGAGAGAGTTAAAAGTTCTAGCTCTGCCTCTCTAATATCAAAATGCACACACACAAACAGAGTTCTTATATCACTATCCGAAAATCCACACATTCACCAGAATATTTGCACCACAACTTAATTTGTTCTAGAACACTGGTTCTTCACCTTCCTAATGCTGTGACCTTTTAATATAATTCCTCATGTTTCAGTAACCTCCAACAATTTATTTTTGTTGCTACTTCATAGCTGTAATTTTGCTACTGTTATAAATAGTTATGTAAATATCTGTGTTTTCAGATGGTCTCAGGTGACCCCTAAAAAGGGTCATTTGATGTGCAAGGAGTTATGATCCACAGGTTGAGAACCATGGTTCTACAAGGTCTTATTCACACTAGTGTTTGCCTTCCTAAGAAAATACTCTACTCAACACCATAAAACAAATGTGTTATTATTTGTATTATTATGGCAAAGATATAGAATTTGAAATGGTACAATTACATGTAAATATGTCATATTAAAATATTTTATAGCATTCCTGGAAGGTAATTCTTGTGTTTCAAACAAACAGAACCTGTGATTCTTGCAGTGGTCTGTTTAATGTGGAATAGCTCTGTCCAATAGAACATTCAGGAACAGTGGGAAATTTCTATGAGATCTATGCTATCTAGATGCACCATGCATTCATCAAACATTTGCTTACATCCCCAATTGTTGCATTTAATGTGTTGGACATTGGAAAGAAAATGGCAAGCAGAATGTAGCCCTTTCTCTTAAGAAACAGAACAGCTGATCAAAACGTGGCCCAGTAATTGAAATAGTAGAGCATTATTTGTGAGTTGCTTAGAGAGCTAACAAACCCAGCTGTGTGATGAAGGTCTGGGGAAAAGCTGTTGATAAACTATATAGTTCAATTATTTTTATGGTAAAAATATCCTTACTCTTTATGTTTTTGAATATAGAAGCTTACGTTATCTATCTATCTATCTATCTATCTATCTATCTATCTATCTATCTATCTATCTATCTATCTATTTTTCTATCTACCATCTATCTATTTTTGTTTTCAATACACCGCAACTGTGGTGAGCCCTCACTCTGTTCCTCCCATTCCCCTACCCCACCTCCACTCTCCTTCAGATCCACTGCTCCTCCATTTCCCTTCAGGAAAGGGAAGGACTCCCAGGATTACCAATGAAATGTGGCATAAAAAGATACAATAAAACTAGGCACAACCTCTCATATCAAAGCTGGGTGAGCAAACCAGGCAGAGGGAAAGGGCCCCAAGATCAGATGAAAGAATCAGAGACACCCCTACTCCCACTGTTGGGGTTCCACAAAAACACAAACTAACAACCGTATCATCATATATGCTGAGAACCTAACACAAACCCACGCAAGCTCATGATTGCCATTTAAGTCTCTGTAAGACCTTATTAGCCTTAGTTAGTTGAAGTCTGTGGGCTATGTTCTCCTGGTATCTTTGATCCTCTGGCTCCTACATTTCTTCTTCTTCTTCTTCTTTCACGGGGTTCCAGAGCTCCAAGGGAAGAGGACTGATGGAGATCTCCAATTTGGGCCCTGTCTTAGGGTTTCTATTGCTGTGAAGAGACACCATGACCACAGCAACTCTTATAAAGAAAACATTTCACTGGGGTGGTTTGCTTACAGTTTCAGAGGTTCAGTCTATTATCATCCTGGCAGGAAGTGTGGTGGCATTCAGGCAGACATGGTGTTGGCTACAACTTTGTCAGAAGGCAACAGAAAGTGGACTGACATACTGGGCAGTATCCTGAGCATTGGAAATCTCAAATCCCATACCCAGTGACAGACTTCCTCCCACAAAGTCATACTCACTCCAACAAAGCCACACCTCCTAATAGTACCACTCCCTATGAGCTTATGGGGGCTGCTTACATTCACACTGCCATAGGCTCTCTCCCCACCTAATGCTTGGCTGTGAGTCTCTGTTCCCATCAGCTACCATCAGTAGCCTCTTTGACAATAATTTGGCTAGGCAATGATCTATGAGTATAAAAGGGTATTATCAGGAATCATTTTATTAAATATTTTCTATCTCTGGGTGTGGTGGTTTGAAAAAAATGGCCCTCAAAGGGAGTGGCACTATTAGGAGGCATGGTTTTGTTGCAGAAGGCATGGCCTTGTTGCAGAAAGTATGTCACTGTGGGGGTGGGCTTTGAGGTCTCATATATGCTCAAGCCATGCCCCGTATCTCAGACCACTTCCTGTTGTCTCCTGCAAGATGTAGAATTCTCAGCTCCCTCTCCAGCACCACATCTGCATGCTGCTTGCTTCCTGCCATGAGAACAATCACTAAACCTCTGAACCGTAAGCAAGCCACTATGATTAAATGTTTCTCTTTATAAGAATTGCCATGGTCATGGTGTCTCTTCATAGCAATAGAAACTCTAAGACTCTGGGCTACCCAGCCACAGATTACTGGCCATCCAATCAGTGCTGGGCGTGGGCTCTGTCTTGTGGTGTGGGCCCCAAACTTGAACAGTCGTTGGTTGGCCACCCCCACAAATTCTGTGCCTCCATTGACCAAATACATCTTGCAGGTGGGATAAATTATAGGTCAGAAGTTTTGTGGCTGGGTTGGTGTCCCAGTCCTACCTACCAGCCTGGTTACAGAGGATCCTCTAGCCAGGAGTCCTCACTAGGGTCATTCTTCTAGAATCCTGAGAATTTCTGCTGGACTAGGTTTCCACATCATTCCTCCCTCTTCCTCTTAACCCCAAATACCAGGAGAAAGTACTAGGAGAGATGACTGGAATTGGGAGGTCATTTGAGGACATGTACTCTTAAAGATCAAAAAGCATCCAGAGCCCTGTGAAATCAACACAGACTGTGCACAAGTTATGCGTTTTGTACTACTCTCCCAAACTGCCAGCCAACAATTATTTAAGAAATGTTTTTGGATTTGGCACGGCGTTGTGCACCTTTAATCCCAGCACTCAGGAAGCAAAGGCAGGAGGATCTTTCTGAGTTCAAGGTCTGTCAGGGCTAAATAGTGAGACCCTGTCTTTAATAAAAATAGAAAGTGTTTCAGAATTGCTATACTTTGGTTTGTTACTATAAAAACAAGTGATTTTCCAGTATGATAAGAACAATCTTATAGCATGCTTCACTATACCTATGTTTTCTTGGTTAATAGTGTATATATACATATATATATGCATTTTATTGTGTTATGATTTTTTACATTCATTTTTGTTAATATTCTATCAAAATGGTAAATATACTGAGATAGTGTTAATTCTGAGATTTGCCAGTGAAAAACCAGTTCCACTATTTTTGAGTCAAATTTAAAGCAAACTTTAACTACTGACCAAGATTGACTTTGGTCAGGACCACTCCTGAGGTCAGGACAAATGTTGTAGAGCTACTTAAGAACAAACTCGCATAGTCACCATATTTTCCCATGTGGTTTGCCTATTATTTTTTTAAGAACTACAACTCCCAGCATTCCAGCAACTTACCTGGGTGGGTGGGTCTTACACTGACCCAAGAGATTTCAATTAAATGAAGAATGAAATTCTTCTGTTTTTCTGTTTACTGGTCATCACTCCAACTTCATTTCTGACCTTTGCTCACTTCACTTTGGCCATATTTGTGTTCCTGTACATTACACTCACCCTTCTACTTCCTCCTGAGCATGAACTAATTAATGAGTGGACAAGTCCAACTCTGAGTCCAGGTTGGCTTCTTCTTTTACTTTCTGTGCCTCTTCCTCTATCCCAGTCCTGACCATACAACAACAAACATTGTTTTAACAGGTAACTGGGACCCAAAGTGTCTATAAATAAAATACATGTTTGTCAGACAGTACTTCTGAAAAAGAAAATACACAAGGCAAAGATGGAGGCCAGAGATCAGCAACAGTAAAAGTGGAAGTCAAATTTTGTAGATCAGGTTACTAGTAGGCTGCCAACTTAGTGGCCAGTGCCCTTAATAGATGCCAGTTAAAAACCAGCCCCAACTGATATATCTACACTACTCCTGCACCTAAGGCTACAAAAGAGGAGGTCAAATGATTGTAGGAGTCAGAGGACCAGGAAATCTGTTGGAAGATTGTATCTTCTACTCATGACAAGAAGCTACACCTATGAAATTTCAACAGTATGATTTCCTAAACAATGACAACACCAGCTGATATGGCAATGTCGAAAGAGGAAACTCACAGGCCCCACCCATAAATGAAGAACTACAGGCAATTAATGACTTCTTCAAAAAGGAAGAATCAGTCTTGCCTAGGGATGAGCCTCCAAATTGTTTATCCAAGGCCAAATGGTTAATCCTAAATATGCACACATACAAGCAGCAATAAATGGACTCAGCAGGTTGTATAATTGTATTAACTTATATGTGTGTGTGCATGTGTGTGTGTGTGTGTGTGTGTGTGTGTGTGTAGCAGTAATAATTAAAAGAATATAGGCCATGAATTTGAGGGTATAATAAAGTGGGAAGTGGTGTAAGTACACATACATATATGAATACATAAAATATTTAAACATTTTTTAAAAGAAAACAATGAAAGAGGGGAAAAACAAGTTTAAAATTGTTTAAGACATGTTGTGTGCTATTTATATGAGGAAGTGATGTTTGGAGCCATGGCATCTGTCTTCTAGTATGAGATTTTTGTTGTTGTTGTTGTTCTTACTTATGCAAAGACACACAGAGTTGAAGGTCATCTTATCAGAGTAGATACAACCAGTAATCTTCAACCACACATGCGCTGTCTGTTTCTGTTGAAGCAGTGAAGAAAGGGTCCATAAGAAACATTATCAAACTCACAAGTTTCTTCAAAGATAGCTTCATGATGTTGGAATGCAGAAGAAAAAATTGAAGACATAAAGAAGAAAAAGGTAAGAAGACCTCAACCTCCCCTAAGCAAAGAACCAGGTCAAAGGTAGCTAGAACTCTCTCAGGAGTTCTACAAAATTGTCTCAGGCTCATTGTGAACCTTTGGCCCTTCCCCACTACCTTGGATCCAAGGCACTGCCAGAGTGTTCACTGGGGGTGGGGGCAGGAAAACCTCTTAAGAGGGGCATCTGTCCTTTCAAATTCAGCAATATTTTGTTACCCAGGCAGTGATTCTAATGCATAGTTGTCTTTCATGACACCTGTGCTTCTCAGGCAGGTACAAAGGGACTAATCTGTATGTGATACAGGCTTTATCAGAAAGGTGATGTAGGCTTTCTGTAGACTGATCAGTTAGGGCCCCATCTGTACTCTTCACATGTTCCATAGTCTCAACCTTCACACTGAGATATTTTCCTTATTTACCATCTTCACTAATGAATGTAATTTAACCTCCAGCATCTTCATTCTTCCTTCCACCACCAGATCCCACAATGGTTTTGTTCCATCAGAAAAGAAAATACCTTAAATGAGAAGAAACAAACAAAAACTGAGTACAGGGCTTTTCTTAAAAATCTAAGAGCTCTGATTTTTCTATTCCCTCTACCTCTGCCACCTATGTTATGCACAGTATATCATCACTGGAATCCTGTGGCTATTTCTGTGAGTTATGGAACATTCTGGTGACAGGATGGGCAGCCAGATGCCCCTCTTTAGGAATATGGGCTGGCAAAAGGTCATTCTTTCTCTCCCACCAGTAAACACACTTTCAGTAGCTGGAATCTATGGTAGGTGAGAAGGGTCATAGTTTCAGACAACATGCTTAGCCAGTGTGATATGATAGGGTGAATCACTGCCCACCATTTCCGCTGATCTAAATTAAGCAGGCTAGTAACACAGTCTTCTAAGACCATAAAGCCATAACCTCAAGCAGGAAGCTTTCACCACTGTTCAAGCAAACCATGATGGCTCAGCACACAGTCTTATTGCTTTGGACACTCTACTTCCAAGAATACCTGCAATCTTGTTATCTCTCTGTGCTTGTGTCTTCAAGATCACCAGCCCCTTAATTGAGTCTTCTCTTTTCTACAAGATATTTCCCCCCTTTCATATGTTACAGCTAGTGCTGATAAGGGGAGGCCATGAGAAGACACAAAGGAATTGAAATCAACCTCTTGCCCTCAAGACTATCCTATAGCTCTTCTGCAATCATTGAGTTGCACTATTATTCACAACAGAGGTCCAGAGAAGCAAAACCCTAAGAACCCTCCTTAGATCCCAATACTTGTATGCTTTGCTTCTGCTACAGAGAAACCTGAATGAATGGTCTGTTCTTCACCTTGATCTTCACATACTTGCTTTAAAAATATGGGTGTTAGCTTTATTCAGACATGGTATGGCTGGTGGATCTGGCAAAGATGATCACTGAGACAGATGATTATGCTCATATATAGAAGAGAAGGGAGTATACTATCTCAAGGATTAGGGAAGGGCTTCTGAGTTCAGTCATGTTTCTTATGAGGTCAGCTGGGGTTTCCTCCATCTCCACCCTCCCACTCCCCCAAGCTCTCCCCAGTCCTTCCCTCCTCCCTTCACATTACCCCTCTCCCCTCCCCCTGCCCCCTACCCCCACCTTTATCCCCGCCCCCGTATTCCCAACTTTTGCCTGGCAATCTTGTTTGCGTCCAATTTCCAAGAGGATCTATATGTGTTTTTCTTTGGGTTCACCTTGCTATTTGGCTTCTCTGGGCTTGCGGGCTATAAGCTTAGTGTCCTTTGTTTATGGATAGGGTCCACTAATGAATGAGTACATACCATAATCGTCTTTTTGGGTTTGGGTTACCTCACTCAGGATAGTGTTTTCTATTTCCATCCATTTGCATGCAAAATTAAAGATGTCATTGTTTTTTACTGCTGAGTAGTACTCTAATGTGTATATATTCCACACTATCTTGATCCATTCTTCCATTGAGGGGCACCTAGGTTGTTTCCAGGTTCTGGCTATTACAAATAATGCTGCTATGAACATAGTTGCACAAATGCTTTTGTAGTATGATTGGACATCTCTTGGGTATATTCCCAAGAGTGGTATTGCTGGATCCTGAGGTAGGTTAATTCCCAGTTTCCTGAGAAACTGCCACACTGATCTCCAAAGTGGTTGCACAAGTTTGCATTCCCACCAGCGATGGATGATTGTTCCCCTTACTCCACATCCTCTCCAGCATAGGCTATCATTGGTGTTTTTGATTTTAGCCATTCTGACAGGTGTAAGATGGTATCTCAAAGTTGTTTTGATTTGCATTTCTCTGATCGCTAAGGAAGTTGAACATTACCTTAAGTATCTTTTGGCCATTCGAACTTCTTCTGTTGAGAATTCTCGGTTCAGATCATTACCCCATTTTTTTAATTGGGTAATTTAGAATTTTAATGTCTAGTTTCTTGAGTTCTTTGTATATTTTGGAGATCAGACATTTGTCCAATGTGGGGTTAGTGAAGATCTTCTCCCATTCAGTAGGATGCCTTTTTGTCTTAATGACACCGTCCTTTGCTTTACAGAAGCTTCTCAGTTTCAGGAGGTTTCATTAACTCATTGTTGCTCTTATTGTCTGTACCACTGTGGATTTACATAGGAAATGGTCTCCTGTGCCCATGTATTGCAGGCTACTTCCCACTTTATCTTCTATCAGGTTCAGTGTGGTCGGATTAATATTCAGGTCTTTAATCCATTTGGATTTGAGTTTTGTGCATGGAGATAGATAAGGATCTATTTTCATTCTCCTACAGGTTGACATCCAGTTATGCCAGCACCATTTGTTAAAGATGCTTTCATTCTTCCATTGTATACTTTTAGCTTCTTTGTCAAATGTGAGGTGTTCATAGGTTTGTGGATTAATATCTGGGTCTTTGATTCGATTCCATTGGTCAACATCTCTGTTTTTATGCCAACACCAAGCTGTTTTCATTACTGTAGCACTGTAATAGAGTTTGAAGTCAGGGATGGTAATGCCTCCGGAAGTTCCTTTATTATATAGGATTGTTTTGGCTATCTTGGGCTTTTTGTTTTTCCATATAAACTTAGTTATTGTTCTCTCAAGGTCTGTGAAGAATTTTGTCGGGATTTTGATGGGGATTGCATTGAATCTATAGATTGCCTTTGGTAGAATTGCCATTTTTACTATATTGGTCCTACCAATCCAGGAGCATGGGAGATCCTTCCATTTTCTGGTCTCCTCTTCAACTTCTTTCTTCAAGGTCTTAAAGTTCTTGTCAAATAGATCTTTTACTTCCTTGGTTAGTGTTACCCCAAGATACTTTATGCTATTTGTGGCTATCATGAAAGGTGATATTTCTCTGATTTCCCTCTCTGTTTCTTTATCCTTTATGTATAGGGGGGCTACTGATTTTTTTGAGTTGATCTTGTATCCTGCCACATCACTGAAGGTATTTATCAGCTGTAGAAGTTCTTTGGTAGAGTTTGGGATCATTTATGTAAACTATCATATCATCTGCAAATAATGAAAGTTTGAATTCTTCCTTTCCAATTCAAATCCCCAAGATCTCCTTATTCTGTCTTATAGCTATTGTTAGAACTTCAAGCACTATATTAAAGACATATGGGGAGAGTGGACAGCCCTGTCTTGTTCCTGATTTTAGTGGAATCACTTTGAGTTTCTCTCCATTTAATTTGATGTTAGCTGTCGGCTTGCTATATATTACTTTTATTATATTTAGATATGAACCTTGTATCCCTAATCTCTCCAAGACCTTTATCGTAAAGGGGTGTTGAATTTTGTCAAATGTTTTTTCAGCATCTAATGAAATGATCATATGTTTTTTTCTTTCAGTTTATTTATATGATGGATTACATTGATAGATTTCCCTATGTTGAACCAGCCCTGCATCTCTGGGATAAAACCTACTTGATCATAATGAATGATTTTTTTGATGTGTTCTTGGATTCGGTTTGCCAGTATTTTATTGAGAATTTTTGCATCAATGTTCATGAGTGAGATTGGTCTGTAATTCTCTTTCATGGTTGTGCCTTTGTGCAGTTTTGGTATCAGGGTAACTGTAGCTTCATAAAAAGAGTTTGGCAATGACCCTTCTGTTTCTATTATGCGAAACACCTTAAGGAGTATAGGTATTAGCTCTTCTTGGAAGTTTTGGTAGAATTCTGCATTAAAACCATCTGGTCCTGGGCTTTTTTTGGTTGGGAGGTTTTTGATGACAGCTTCTATATCCTTGCGATTTATAGGTCTATTTAAATTGTTCACCTAGTCTTGATTTAATTTCAGTATATGGTATTTATCTAAAAAAACTGTCCATTTCTTTTACATTTTCCAATTTTGTGGCATACAGGCTTTAGTAGTAAGACCTATTGATTCTCTGATTTTCCACAGTGTCTGTTGTTATGTCCCCCTTTTCATTCCTGATCTTGTTTTATGAGTGTTCTCTCTCTGCCTTTTGATTAGTTTGGATAGGGGTTTGTTGATCTTGTTGATTTTCTCAAGGAACCAGCTCTTTGTGTCATTGATTCTTTGGATTGTTTTCTGTGTCTCTATTTTGTTGATTTCAGCCCTCAGTTTGATTATTTCCATTCTTCTACTTCTCCTGGGTGAGTCTGCTTCTTTTTTTTCTAAAGCTTTCAGGTGTGCTCTTAAGTCTCTAATATGTGCTTTCTCCGTTTTCTTTATGTGGGCACTAGTGCTATGAACTTTCCTCTTAGCACTGCTTTCATAGTGTCCCATAGGTTGGGGTATGTTGTGTTTTTATTTTCATTGAATTCAAGGAAGACCTTAAGTTTTTTCTTTATTTCTTCCTTGACCCAGGAGTGGCTCAGTAGTTGACTGTTCAGTTTCCATGAGTTTGTAGGCTTTTGGGGGGTGGAGTTGTTGTTACATTCTAACTTTACTCCATGACGATCTGATAAGACACAGGTGGTTACTCCAATTTTTTTGTATCTGTGGATGTTTGCTTTGTTACCAAGTATGTGATCAATTTTCAAGAAGGTTCCATGAGATGCTGAGAAGGTATTTTCTTTCCTGTTTGGGTGGAGTGTTCTATAGATGTCTATTAAGTTCATTTGATTCATTATATCTGTTAGTTCTCTTATTTCTCTGTTAAGTTTCTGTCTGGTTGACCTGTCCATTGGTGAGAGAGGAGTGTTGAAATCTCCTACTATTAGTGTGTGGGGTTTGATGTGTGCTTTGAGTTCTAGTAATGTTTCCTTTACATATGTAGATGCTTTTATATTAGGGGCATATATATTCAGGTTTGAGACTTCATCCTGATGGATTACTGTGTTTAAGAGTATAAAATGTCCATCTCCATCTCTTCTGATTGATTTTAGTTTGAAGTCGATATTTTTTCGATATTAGTATAGCCACACCCGCTTGTTTCTTAGGGCCATTTGATTGACAAACCTTTTCCCAACCCTTTACTCTGAGATAATGTCTGTCTTTGTGGTTGAGGTGTGTTTCTTGTAAACAACAGAATGTTGAATCCTGTTTTCGTATCCATTCTCTTAACCTGTGCCTTTTCATAGGTGAAATGAGTCCATTGATATTAAGTGATATTAATGACCAAAGGTTATTAACTGCGGTTATTTTCTTAGCGTTGTAGAGTTTGTCTGTTTCCCTTCTTTGAGTTGTGCCAGTGGAGGGCTGTTAGATGTCTCTGTTATTATGGGTGTTGCTTGCTTCCTTTAGATGTGGTTTTCCTTCTAGTACTTTCTGTAAGGCTGGGTTTGTGGCTATGTATTGCTTAAATTTGTTTTTATCCTGAAATACCTTGTTTTCTCCAGCGATGGTAAATGAAAGCTTTGCTCGATATAGTAGTCTGGGCTTGCATCCATGGTCTCTTAGTGTCTGCAACACATCTATCCAAGACCTTCTGGCTTTCATGGTTTCCATAGAGAAGTCAGGTGTAATTCTGATAAGTTTACCTTTATACATTTCTTGGCCTTTTTCCTTTGCAGCTCTTAGTAATCTTTATTCTGTATGTTTTGTGTTTTGATTTTTATATGGCAAGGGGATGTCCTTTTTTGATCCAATCTATTTGGTGTTCTGTATGCTTCTTATACCTTCATAGACATATCCATCTTTCGGTTGGGAAAGTTTTCTTCTATAATTTTGTTGAATATATTTTCTGGGCCTTTGAGCTGTGCTTCTTCTCCTTCTTCTACCCCTATTATTCTTAGGTTTGGTCTTTTTATGGTGTCCCAGATTTCCTGGGTGTTTTGTGTTAAGAATTTGTTGGATTTGTAGTTTTCTTTGATCAATGAGTTTATTTTCTCTATTGTATCTTCAGCGTCTGAGATTCTTTCTTCTATCTCTTGTAGTCTATTGGTTATACTTGTCTCTGCCATTCCTGATCGTTTACCCAGATTTTCCATACACAGCCTTCCCTCGATTTGTGTTTTCTTCATTGCCTCCATTTCAATTTTTAAGTCTTGAACTGTTTCCATTACCTGTTTGATTGCTTTTTCTTGGTTTTCTAGGGTATCTTTGAGGAATTTATTCATTTCTTCTAACTTTTTGTTAGTTTTCTCATCCCTTTCTTCAAAGGAGTTTTTCACCTCTTCTTTAAAGGTCTCTATCACTCTCATAAAGTTACGTTTAAAGTCGATTTCTTCTACTTCTTCTGGGTTAGGTTGCTCAGGTTTTCCTGTTGAGTACTCATTGGTTTCTGGTGTTATCATGTTGCTTTTCAGGTTGTTGGAGGAATTCTTGGATTGAGGCCTACCCATCTCTTCCTTTGATTTCAGTCAAGGGAGTCTCAGTGGGTGGGAACCTCCCAGGATGGCTTGTACACACTCACCCCTCTGGATAGCTGATCTCAGTGCAGGAAGAGGAAGTCCCGTCTGGACTTCCGATCCTTCTGGACCTCCAATCTCGGCACAGGAAGAGAGATACCTGGGGTTCCAAGGCCCCACAGAGGAAAGGGCAATCTTGCAGGAGGATGGTGCAGGGTCATGTGGATCAAAGAGGCCAGGCATGCACAACCTTACCAGTGTGAGCCAACTCCGATCTCAGCACAGGAAGAGAGAGTGCTGGGGTTTCAAAGCCCCACAGAGGAAAGGGCGATCTTGCAGGGGGCATGCAGTCTCGTGTGGAACAAAGAGGCCCACAGGGATCTTACCGCCAGGCGCGCACAACATTACCAGTCTGCACCTCCGATCTCAGCACAGGAAGAGCAGAGCACTGTATTTAAAGGACCTTTATGTTCCAAGAGGAAATTTCCTATGCAATCCCACAGATCATGTCTGAGCTATGATCTCTGTTACGGGTGCAACATTCAAGTCCTAAAGTTGATTGAGAAAAGACCACGGGGCCTCCATCCTATACAAAGAACTACAGGCCACTAGGAGTGCTAGGAGTGGGAGAATAGACTTCCCCAGCAAAAAGCATACTAGTTGATTATCCAATAGCAAGTGTTCAGTTCTGAAAACATATATATAAGTAACGTTATACAGACTCAGCATGTTGTACTTATGCATTTAGAAATACACACACACACACACACACACACACACACACACACACACTCAGATATATAACATCAATTAGTTAAAAAGAGACCATGGATTCAAAAAAGAGAATGGAGGAGTATATGGAAGGGTTTGGAGGGAGGAAAGGAATGGGAGAAATTATTTAATTATATTATAACCTCAAATAGTTAAAGAAGTAATAAAAATGACTTAATTTATTTGGGGGACTTAAATGAAAACACGTGTCTAGTAACAGATACTGCAAATGTTCTTTACTGTAAGTTTTACCATATAGCTTAACACAAAGCTATCTTTTATCTCTGATAATGCTTATGGCAAAATATATACTCCTACTGTTCTCACCTCTGGCCCTTGAGAGAAATGACAAAAATACCCTACAGGGAAAAAAGCCAATCTGCCACATATACACTGCCAACTGCTTTTATCTTTATGCGGAAGTACCATGACTAGAAAAGAATAAAGGATATATTTTTAGAAAATGATACATGATTTTGCATTTGTTTGTCATATAATAAAGTTATAAAGGTGGAACATTCAATAAATGAAGTGAGAAAAAAGTAAGTACATATTTACTTTTCTTTAATTATTACCCATTATTACCACATGAGCTTCACATGTTCCCTTTTGTATTTAAACATGGGTCCTTTAGAAGAGCAGGCAGTGCTAATAATCTCTGAGTCATTCCTCCAGCCCTGTCATTGTTATTAGTATTATTATTATCTAAATGCTCTTAAATCAAACAGCAAGGTGGAGAGAGGATTTGCTTTGGCCTGAGTGATCTGGCCTATTGATAACTGGGCAGACCTCACAAACACAAGCAGAAAGATAACTCCCTAGGGCACGGTGTTACACAGCTTCATTCATTTCTTGGGGTTTCTGTGACATATTAACTCAAACTTAAAACAAAAGAAAGTTATTGTATGTATTATCTCAGCTATGGAGGCTAGAAGCCCTAATCCCAAGTGTCTGCAGGACCAGACTTTCTCTGACAGTTCCTGCATCTTTTCTTGCCTTGTCTAGATTCTGATACTGGCCAGCAATCTTAGGCTCTGGCTTGTAGCTGCTTCATTCCAACTACTAGCTGAATACACAGAATGAAGGGGAAGAACATTTCTACTTAGATATGACTTCAACTTAACAGTGTCTCAAAATACCCTGTTTCCATGTAAGGACACATTCACAGGTACCAAGGGTTAGGACTGCAATGTATGTTCTTGGGAGGTAAAATTCAGAAGATGATAAATAAAAGTTTAAATTAAGTTTGTGGTGGTGGAGAGATGAGAACAGGTCCTTGCAGGGCGTCCCTTCTGCTCCCTCCCGTGTAGTTACCTCCATTGTCTGGATCTAGATTGTGACTAGCTGAGGCACTGGGTCAGCCTCTTCCACAACTAATCTCAGAGTACCTCTCGATCAGGAGGTGGATGAGGCAAGGGTTCTAGGCACTGGTACCTCACCACTTTCTTTTTGATTCCTTTAGATAGTTCTGTGTTCCTTTTTTATTTGGGGGAAGACTGATTGGGTTAAACTAGGGAAATGAAGCCAGAAAAAGGATGGGAATGGTAGCTTAGACACGTAAAAAATTAGGTTGTGCTATCTCAAAGAAACAGTGCATTCAGAAGTTACTACCATGTAATTTTCGTGCACATTTAAATGTCTGCATATTTCCTTATTTGTTTAAATGTAAAACAAAAGCCACACAAATCTTAGCAGACTCTCCTTTGGGTACAATAACAAAAACAAACTGAGGAAACTTAAAAATCAGTATCTTTTCTTTGTGGGAACCTAGTAGATTTGGATGCACACCTTCCTAGGCCGGATGGAGGGGGGAGGGCCTTGGACTTCCCACAGGGCTGGGCACCATGCCCTCTTTCAAGGAAGCAGCGGGAGGGAGGGGGGGAGCGGGAGGGGACTGGGAGAAGGGGAGGAAATGTAAATTTTTTTGAATGGAAAAAAAATAAAAGAATATGGAAAAAAAGAAAAAAAAATCAGTATCTTTCCTTAGATCTAACACAGGTCTATGGCCACTGGATGAATCAACAACCTGAAAACTGAAGAGGCTGGGGAATATACCAGCCACTTTTTATCCACAATGACTCATCCAAATCTTCATAAAACCACAGATAGTACCATCCCTACTAATAGCTTGTTATGCTAAATGTACATACCTCTGATAGGGTTTAAACCAAGATGGCTACTAAATGGTTTAGGGTCAGGATGCTTGGTATCCTGAACAAAATCTACATCCCTGGCAGGGCAGGGCATAAGATTTCATCCTGCCTCTGTATAATATAGTTAGACCATAGTCAATCCTGAATAATTGAAGGCACAAATGTTGGAAAAACTATGTAGAGAATGCGGATCAGTTCACTAAAGGCAGAAGCCAATAATAGTTAGAATACTAAAGGATATTTTTGATGAATTGTGAGAGGTTTAAGATAGAATATGCTGAGATTTTAAAAACTCCCTGAGGCACATTTGCTTGATTTTTAACTTCAGGACCCATATCACATTCTCATGGCAAATACAGAAGAAAAATCTTCTCATGTATGTCTAAGCCTACTTGTGTTGCTTGAGGAGAAAGTCCAAGAAATACTTGTGAAGTACACAGACCAGAGGAATAGGCTCACTCAGACACTGAGATCTGATTATAGCATCCACCATGGGCTTACAGGCTGAAGGCCTTGCAGAGCCAGACTCTATGCAAGGTGCTCGTTCCTAGGCAGTCTAAAAACTGCAAGAGGGTTTATAACAGAGTGCATAAACAAGGCAGGATAGGAAAGAAAAACTATGGAGACACAAAGGGAAAGGAGCCTCATCCCAGAAACTGGCTGAAAGCTCGCTAATCAGCTGAGATGCTGAATTCCAACATTGACCAGCAGACAATTCAGTGGGTAGAGGGTAAAGGTGCTTGCTGTCAAGCCAGATGACCTGAGCTACATTCCTAGAACCCACATAGTAGAAGAAGAGAAATTATTCCCACAAGCTGTCCTTTGACTTCCATACATGCACCATGAGTACCATGTGTGGGCATATACACATATACATGCTAAATAAGTATATTTTTAAAAAAGAATTTCAACAATTAACATAAGGCCTTTCTCCACTTAGAAACTGACAGGTTTCTAAAAATTTTACCCTAAACGCTGCTTACACCTAAACATTTATGTAAGCCTAGTGGCTCCTGGTTATAGTTATACTCTATCAGATTGCAATCCCATCTAAGGCACTTCTGGAACTACCCTATAAATAATATTGCTGAACAAAAATAGAGAGAAGTGGGGAGGAGATTTCTTAGCATTTGTATTAGTCAGAACTCACTTGAGGAACAGAACTAGTGTGTCTGTGTCTGTGTGTGTGTGTGTGTGTGTGTGTGTGTGTGTGTGTGTGTGTATAGGTGTGGTTTGAATGAGAATGTCCCCCATAAGCTCGAACATTTGTATGCTTAGTGACAGTTAGTGTGGCCTTGTTGGAGCAGATATATTGCTGTGGGTGAGCTTTGAGATTTCTAAAGCCTATGCTAAGCCCAATCTTCTCACCCTCTCCCTCTTTCTTTTACTCTCCCTCTTATTCTTTGCCTGAGGATCAGGATATAGCTCTCAGCTACTTTTCCAGCACTATGCTTGCCTTGTGCTGCTACCTGGCCCCCTGCCATGATGATAACGACTAACCCTCTGAAAAGGTAAGCAAGCCCCCAATTAATGCTTCATCTTAAAAGAGTGTCGTTGGTCATGGTGTCTCTTCACAGCAATACAACAGTGACTAAGACAATTGTGTGTGTGTGTGTGTGTGTGTGAGAGAGAGAGAGAGAGAGAGAGAGAGAGAGAGAGAGAGAGAGAGAGAGAGATCAGAGTGGCTTACAGGCTGTGGTCCAAGTAGTCTAACAATGACTGTCTCCAGTGGAAAGGCTAAGGATCTAGTAGTTGTCCAGTCCACAGAACTGGACATCTCAGCAGTCCCAAACTGAATGCTAGTGTCTCAGAGAGATCCCAGAGAGTTGCCAGTCTTCAGTGTATGTTGGAATCTTGAATAAGTAAGTTCTAATACCAGAGAAGGAATGCCTAGGCAACAGGTAGATGAACCTGCCAATAAAAGTGAGGGCAAGTGAGCAAACAGCCAAGCCACCTTTTGGGTTTCTCAAATAGCATAGTCTATCCTTTTTGTACCTTCCAATAGTGATCCCTAGCCAGAAAATTTGGAAATTTCTGGGGAATTTTTGGTTGTCGTACCTAGCAGAAACAGGATAATAATTATCTGCCAGGAAGTCTAGGACCTGAACAGTGGGAAATATTCTATAATGCCTAGAAGCCTCACAACAAGGAAATTCCTCACATGAAATGTCGGGAGGGCCAAACGTTCATTAACTCTTTACTAGAATGTGCACCTCTATCCTGAGATAGATGAGTTCATTTCTTAACTGAAAAGAATTTTGATGCAGGTTTTGGAAAATTTAAAACAAAAATCCTTCTAAAAATCTCTATTTTGAACCTAATATACATGCTTTTCTACTCCATATCTTAGGGGCTCACAAGCCAAATAGAGTAGAAGAGCGGCAGAGAACTTGTCACATATCTGACGTTAGTATGTGTCTTTGTAATCCTGGCAATGTGAAGCATATTCTTAAACTATTTCAATTGACCGACAAAAACATACAAATTAAAACATAATTAGAAATTCTTAGAGTGGCAAATTTCCACTTCCACAGAAACTATAAAATTGGTCATGGAGGTTGAGTTAACAGTATATCGTCTTATCTTCCATATGCCAAGTGGATTTGCTTACTTGCTGCACTCCATATGTCAGGGGTAGAACTGATGTACCCTTTGTGCAGCAGTGTATTGGAGATCATCATGGGGTTACTTATACTGCAGCAAACCACCACGGGCACTTAATTTTAGCTGTCACATACACTATTTTTGAGGTGCTAAGTGTTATTTTAGCTAAATCATCTCTTACTGAGGTGAAAAGACTTTCATTTTTCCTTCTGAAAAATTATAAAAAGGGAATCATCAAACATATAGTCTATATGGAATGGCAGAGTTAACCATAGGCTTGTAAAGAAGCCCTTGGACAATGGGCTAGAAGTAGAATGATCCAGATAGAAACTCAAAGAAGGCTCTAAATAGACTTAAGAAGCAACAGAAAGACATTTTTAAAGCCCCACGTTAATAACATTTACCTTAACACCAAAACTACTTCCATGAGTAATGCTGTAATTTGAAGGTCTCTAAAACTCTCTTCCTGTTTTCTATTCTTTTTACCCTCATCTACTGCAGTTAGGTTAATTTGGGAAGTAAACATCATCAGGGAAAACTAAACTGAATGCTGGGAGAAGGAAGGTGGAGTTTAGAGATGCCATGGAGCCATCAGAGGGGAAAGACATGAGCTGCCAGCTAGACCCTGCTAATAAGCCACAGCCACGTGGCAATACACAAATGAATAGAAATGGGTTAACTCAAGATGTAAGAGTTATGTAGAAATATGCACAAACTAATAGGCCAAGTAGTGATTTAATTAATACAGTGTCTGTGTGGTTATTTTGGGTCTGGGAAGCCTGAACGAACAAGCAACCTCCTTACAATATCCCCCCAACTTAATTCTTCCACTCCAATTTTTCCTTTATCTCTCCAAAGCACTTTATTATATTTCTCATTCCTTTGAAGATCTTCATGCCCTCTCTGGTCCCTTACTAGGTATATAACCTCTGTGATTATTCACATTATAGCACACATATCAAAACCTAAGAAGCTAACATGCACAGAAAAGACAAAACATGCGGTATTTGTCTTCTTGGGTCTAGGTTACTTCACTCAAGATGATCATTTCTAACTTCATCCATATACCTGAAATTTTCATAACGTCATTTTTCTTAAACACCAGGCAATACTCTATTGCATCAATGAACCATGTTCTCATCACCCACTCACCAGTTGAAGGACATTTAAGCTATTTCAAATTTCTTGCTATTATGAAGAGAGCAGCAGTGAACATGGATGAGCAAGTATCTCTGTAGTAAGATGTAGAGTGGGTATATATATGAACAAGAGTAGTACAGTAACATCTTGCAGTAGATCTATTCACAACTTCCCAAGGAACCACCACACTAATTTTCATAATGTTGTACAAGTTGTCACTCCTACCAACAACGAATCAGTGTTCCCTTTTTCACATCCTTGACAGCATATGCTGTCATTCATTTTGTTGATCATGGCCACTCTGACTAGGGTAAAATAAAGTCTCAAAGCAGTTTTAATTTGCTTTTTCTGAGGTCATAAAAATTTCTTTAAGTGCTTCTCAGTCATTTGTGTTTCCTCTTTTGAGAACTTTATGTTCAGATCCATACCCCATTTTTAAATTGGATTATTTGTTTTCCAGAAGTTTAGGTTTTTTTTTTTTTTACTTCTTTATATATTCTTGACACTAACCCTCATTAGATACATAATTTAGTAAGGATCTCTTCCAAGCCTGGAGCCTGATGCTTTGTCTGAATGATGTTATCTGTTACCACAGAGAAGTTTCTCAGTCTCATGAGGTCCCAATTATTAATTGTTGTTTTTAGTGCCCCTGCTATCAGTGTCCCGTTCAGAAAGTCTTTCCTGTGCCAATGAATTTAAGCTTATTCCTCACTTTCTCTTCTATCACATTCAAGTATCTGGCCTTATGTTGAAGTCCTTGATCCACCTGAAGTTGAGTTGTGAACAGGAAAATAGCCAACAAACTTTTAAGGGTTCTGTCGGTCATCTCTCAAGATCAGCTTCAGTGGGGGAGTAGAAGGGGAATGGGGAAAGTTGTCTTCTACTACTCAGAGCTTACTGGGAAAGAATATCTGAAGAGAAATTTCCAGAACCCCCTGGGATGTGAGGTGTGTTTCACGGTTGGAGTAAGAAGAAATGGCAGGAGAGAAATTATGGAGGCTGAAGAGGACTGAGAAAGTATTTAGATGAAAACAGTAAGTCTCCTCCCACTACAGGCTGAGAGTTGGTTCTCAGCAGAAAGAGCTGAAGGTATGGTTTAGACCCTTCCTGATACTGGCAAATTCTGGGAAAAGAGAACTGTGGGCTTCCAGTGGCATGCAGCTGGCAGGATTTCAAACCAGGAACAGGTTTCACAGGAAAGGGCTCATTCAATATTTAATGACATGCTTAATTAATGATAAGTAATAATTTCCTTTAGTTTCCCCCCAATAATGGCTAAATTGTGCCACCTCCCTCCATTTAACATATTGAAACTTTAAATTCTATTATCTGAGACTGTGACTGTTTTCTGGAGATCTGGAGATGGGATTTTTAAAAGGTAATCAAGATAACATGGACTAAAGAGAGTGGGGTCTTAGGCCAATTTTGCAGGTATTATTATGAGTTCAGAACACAGACATCACTCAAAGGGAAAATAATGGGAAACAGAGGGAGAAGGCAATCAGCTATAGCCAAGGAGAAAGGTCGGACAATACCAGCAGTCCTGCCCAAACCTATATCTCAGGCTTTTACTTCTAGAACTGTAAGATTCCATTGCATAAGTTAGTGTGTGATACTGTGCACTGGTTAAAGAGTCCAAGAATAAGAAAATAAAAATGCAGATTCCAGAAATAGGAATATAGAAATAAGGAAATATAAAGTTATAAGCCTAGGAGAATGAGAACAGACTGTCAGCAGCTTTCTCAGTAGCTTGAGAATTAACTATTAACAGTGGGTTATAACTCATAGCTCTATTTACAAGGCCAAAGCATCGCTCTGCATCCTGAGAGCTAGCCTACAGATGTGAGCTGAGTTAACCTTTAGGAGACAGAGATACGTGACCTCTGGGTTAGGCATTCTCCCTGCTATGAGAAACTGGCAGCATGAAAGGGGGAGCACAGGGCTTCAGTAAACACTGCCTGGAAATACCAAGGAAGACAATAGATTAAGTACAAACACAAGTTTAACTAAAAAACTCTGCTAATGGAGATTGTAAAGTAAGGCAATCTGTATCTGAGTTTTACCTTGAGATTGTAAAAATTTCTTTGTTCAGACCTAATATTAGGTGCCCTTCATTATAAAAAAGATAGGTTCAGAAACTGGCCTGTTGCCACAGCCTAACAAAAAAAAAAAAAAATCTCTGGCTGTGGTCTCAGCTAGCTGATAAGCTTTTTGTGCCCCATGGAGATTTTTTTTTTATTTTGTTTTTATTCCTGGATTCTGGTTTCTGGTTTCTGGAATAAAGTTTGCTTCTGGTTTATTAGACTTTGGTGGTCTGTCCCCATTTTTGCACGACCCCCCCTGGACCCAACACCGGTAGCCCAAAGAATCAAATGTACCAGTGCATAATCATTTCTGACTCCAAGTCAAGACTTAGAATGGAATGAACCCGAGAACCCATATTGGTAAGAACCAAGAAGCAGACTGAGATCAGTCAACGACTTCATCATTGCTTTCTCGTTACTTGTATGTGTTATCCTTCCCTTGTGGCAATGAAAAATCCCATAGTATAAGAAAAGCTTCTGGAGGATGAAGAACTATACTTTGCCTTTTCTGCTTTTTATGCACAGACACTGGTAGGTTTTCCATATTCCAGTGGATGGAATATACAGGTAAGGACACTCCAAATTCAACTCCACAATGAGGCGTAATTAAGGAAGTCCATAAGAATTCAGAATAAAGACTAACTGATGCTTATTTGGGAAGACTTACAGTAAGAAAGCTTCTGCGGTTCTCCGTGCTTTCAGTGCTGGGAACTGTTTACAGAAACTCAGACCTCCTTAATTACACCTACACCACAAGGTATAAAACAAAAACAGAAACAAAAGCATCAAGTTGGGAGGGCCTGCCCATTTGGAGAGGTGTTTGGGAGAATCTGAGGGGAAAATGAGCATGGATGTTTTTGAGTTTCATATTGTATTCAGGTATGAAAGTTTCAAGAAAAAAGAAAAATAATATTTTTAAAAAGCTCACCAAATACAAAAGAAAGAAGAAAAGCTGCCTGAGAGAAACAGAAAAAGAGGCAATTGAATGAGGAAAGACTGGATCCAAGGAGGGAGGCCCCAGGCCATGAGACACAATGCTCACTAAAAGCAGAACAAGAACAGCATCAGATAAACTCAAACAGCAATCAGCTTGTGGTGATTTCCAATACTCAAGAGAGAGATCAACTTTTTAAATTCCAAAACAAGCAATATGCAAGCATAGAGGAAAGAACCAAGTTAAATACATAGCCCCTCCTGTTTATACTAGATAAGTGTGAGACATTATTGCATTGCTAAGAACATTTTCAGGAAAGAACGAACATGTTTGAATATGAAATTATTATTTGTTTTGAGTTTGGGTGTGATTTATTAGCTGCCTCAGACTTAGAAACACACTAAAAAGAGAATATTTTGAGACTATCTTCCAAACAAACTTAGCACTTTGATAAAGCAAAACTATGTCTCTTCACACTTAAAATGAGCCAATTTAGTCTCAAAAGCTCATTAACCAATACTTGGTTGACTTATTGGCATTGATGTGAAAGAGGATAATGACGTAACAATATGGTTTCTATAGAAATGCAATAATATTTATTAAAGGCTATCACTAATTTTACACACACGGCCTTCTTAACCCTCCCCATTGCTCTTTGAAGTATTGTTTGGCCAGTCTCAAGATAAGGAAGTTGAGATCTTGAGAAGGTAAGTGGCCTTTTTCTTCACAATTAGGACAGGAGGAAAGGATGCCATCTTTTGAGGTACACTCAGAAGACATGTAGAGATTGAAGGATAAAACGGGGAATCTGAGATTGCTTGTTGAGGTCATAAAAAATAACTTGCCAAAAAAATGACTAAAAAGATCCAGGAATGTCAGGGAACAGAAATTTAAGAAATACCCTTTTTTTTCATATGAAGGAGAATTTTGTGAATTTATTACTCTGACAGTGAGAAGATTCATAAAAGGGAAAAAACTGTCGAAATATCAGACACATAGAAACCTGGGAGAGACAATATGAGAAAGAATGAGCTGAATCTATTTCACTACCACAAAGTGATCCCCTCAGCTACAGCAAGTTACGGGAGACCCTACATTCACTGCAGGACTGTCTCCAGAATGATCTGTAGCTCGGTTAGGCAGAATGTATGTATTTAAAGGCATAGGAGCCTTGAGAATGCAAGAACTCTAAAGCCGTGTGATACATCAAGAGCAGGAACACTGAACAGACAGATTCCAAGAATACGGGCCACTGTGAGGGCCGGCTGTGACACAGGACTGTTCAATGGCTCCACTGCATGGAGCTCAGTCACTCACTTTTTCTTGCTTCTTCCTGCACTGCAAACCAGACCTGCAACACTATGGTGTACCTCATTGCCTTCTCCCCGTTTCTTTTCAACAGTGGCCCCTACTGAAATCCTTGTATTTACCAGCTGCAGCTCAGAGGACCCACAGCTATTTCACTAACGATTTTCAAATGTGTTAGGATGCTTGCTCATTAAGCAAATGCTAGCACTATTACTGAATCATTAGCAATTTTCACATTTGTGTTCCTATCTCAAGTGTCTTCACATCTTTTTAACTACCTTGCTCCACATGTCCAGCATCTTTCTTGAAGATTATTGATTGCTCCTTCAATCTCCCCAAATGTTTTCTTGCTCTGCTCCTTGCTCATGAATGCATAGGGCCCGGATGATGTGTTCTGAGTATGTATCTTTAATCCAGTAATACTCCCTGAATCCAGGAATGAGTGGATATGGCGGATTAGATATGATCACTAGGCGATGTTCTCCCACCTCCATGGACCTTGGCGTCTTCGCTTCTCGATGTGCTCCTTTCTGTGGAAATCTCGGGAAGGTCCTTGAGTGCTACTAACGTTTGCCACTACCCCCAAGACACACAGAAATGGAGACTAAGTGCCAAAAGGCAAATCTAGAATGAGCATTTTCCTCTAGGCTAAGTCAAGCTCTTAGAAGTTCCAAATAGAACAACTTCTTTTGCCTGGGTTGAGAACTTAATAGGTGCTTTAGGAGGAACTGTGTGGCTCTTTCTTTAACACTTGATGCTTAAATGACAAGTTAACTTTCTTAAATACAATGCATGCCTGACTCTGAAGCCACAGTTCACAAATTTTAAATTGTTAGACTTTCCTACTCAGTTTATAACATTGCTTTTATGCTTACTTTGTCCCAGGGTCTACATAGCTCTTGACATCTTAGGTCCTGATACTTGGTCCAAGTGGTGCACTTGGGACTTAAACTGAACTAAAATAAACAACTAAATAAATACGTTCACAAAGCTAACATTCTAGCCATCCTGATTTTCCCTCTCTTGAATAACAGATTTCCCAGACCTTCACTCCTAACACCAGACTTCCAGGCCACACTTCACAAAGAGGTCAGCAAGATCCATGCCAACACACAGTGACAACCTCACAAATGACCTGGATTCTTTCCAGATGTATAAATTACAGCCTATCATTTTACTGTGAAAAAAATCAAAGAGGATGAGCGCTCAGAGAATGAACAAACATTGGAGTTGTCAGAAAGAGACAGTTAGGAGTCTTGAGGCATACTTGATGTCAACAGGAAATGCTGAGGTCGCATCCCAGATGTCACAGTTGGCATCAGTCAGCTTCAGTCAGAACCAGTGGTTTAAATTGTTCCTTAATACTACACTTGAACTTTTAAACTCCAGAGAGGAAGTGCAGCAGGAAACAGCACAAGTCTTCAGAGCAGAGGTAGCTCCTCAATGTTGATCTATGGCTCAACACCCAGGTTTGTGCAAGTGTCAGTAGATAATGGCCATTCTGATTGGCAGGATAGCTCGAAAGTCTTGTGCCCAGCTCGAAGATCCTTCCCAGGACACGGCATGGAAAAGACAGAATAGTAATCATGGAAATCGCAGAGGACTATGACAATGATCACAATACACATGACGTGTATGATTGGAGGAGATGATCTACAAAAAGTTGATTACTGAACGAGAAGTTGTTGAAATTTTTCTCAAGTCTTGCATGCTTCTGTTTAGTTTTCTAATAAATGTCAGTTACCCAGCAGGAGAGAGGTGAGTCAACATCCATCACTCTACATTTGCTTTTGAAACAACTTTGTTATGGAGAATAAAACCCTTGAAGCTGAGTATAAATAGTCTCTGTGGTATCAAGTGGTCTTGCATCCAGAAAAGAAAAATCATTTTATGTTATTTTATATTGTTGTTTAAAATTACAGCATAATTTATATGACCTTATATTTTATGGTCGATCTCCCAGTTAAATAGAGCAATGAGATGATATACACAAACTTAACAAATACCATGTTGTATTCCATTTCTTGTATTTCATATAGCCCCAGAGAAGTTAGACAGCATCATACAAAGGAGAATGTAGTGGAATGGAGAGACTTTGGTTCTTGTACCAGCTCCCAATCTACAAGACGCTCATCTATGATCACAATATAAATCACAAAGTAAACACAATGTTCACCTCAGTCTTGGGTTAGTTGTCTTTTGACTGATAGCATGAAATTAAGTCAGGTCCAAGGACTTTTCAAGTTCTAAACTCTGATGTTGATGCCAGGCTGACATCTGAATTGCAAAGATGCCCTTAGGATACTGTCAGCCCATTCTGGTGGGAGTTTGGAATGTCAGCATGCCAGCAGAACTGCAGAGGGTGAAGACTGGACTCAAGCCATGGAGAGGGAATAAGGGCTTTATTGGGAACTGGACTAGAGACTGTTTATGTTAGATTCTGACAAGGCCTGGATACATTCTACTATATCCAGAAATTTTGAGTAAGTCTTAATTCAAGGGTTATGTATTAATTTTATTGAATTTTGAGTCAAGAAAATGCCCCCACAGACTTGCCTATAAGCCAAAGTTATGCAGGAATTTTCTCAGGTTGTGTCTTCCCAGATGACCCTAGTTTGTGACAAGTTAGCAAAATCTAAACAGCATGCAAAGAACAACTTGAATAAGGTAGGGTATAAAATTCCACTAATATTCGAGGAGTCCCAGTTAAATATTCAGCTCATTTACCATTGCAGACATGGATATTGTAGGATTTAAAAAGTAACCTTGTCATGTATCACATGTATCGCACAGGATCATAATACTCACAAGGATTTAGCATCTCTCTGGTCCTTGTAGCTTATTTTGACTGAGATCCCATTGTCATTCCTTTAGGTGCACCTGCAAGCATGTATTTTTGTGTATTTTAAAATATACAGAACACTCAGAATTTAGCATCCTGCTATCTAGACAGTGGAATCTCTTCATAGAGGATGGGCAGGATAAAAAAGCAGGGCTATAATCCTATGGTAAATATACTCTAAAGGTAAACTTGAAGTACTCTAAAGGTCTACTGTTGACCATCCCAAGTAAATACAAATTGGACTTGACATACAATAACTAAAGTGTTTAAAAACAACGAAATACCTACACATTGGCAAGGTCTACGTGAGCATGGGAAAACCCTGGCATTTGTGTCACCTGTTTGGCTCCTTCATCATGGAGGACCTCCATGGGATGGGACTCCCATGCATTTTCCTCAATCCCTATGAGTTTTTTTGGAGCTATCTCAGAATATTCCTGCCTGGTTACACCCCACCCAGATTCTGGTAGAGTCTACTTGAACTGTAGCTCTGGCCACTCATATTCTCTCTCCTTCTCTCCCCTCTTCTCCTCTTCTCTCTTCACTCCCACTTCCTTCCTGCTACCTCTATCATGTGTTGTTTCAGTGTAAGCCCAGGGCTAGAACAAATTCTGCCCTCAGCATACCTTTTTTCAGGAAGGAAATGCACACAGTCACTCTGGATGGGTCATTGCTCACTGTTAGTGAAACCTGGTGCTTTTTACCTGGCCTATTTTATTTCCACATCCACCCACTGCTGCCCATTGCTCCTGGTGCTTTTCAGATTTGTCATGAACGCACTTGGCTCCAGAATCTACCAAAGCCCAAGTAATTTGTACATTAGTAGCAGATTGGTGAGCTCATAGTTTGATAGGAGGCCTCCAGCCCATGCATGGCCCTCACCTGCAGGCAACTTTGATCTCCCTGTCAGAGAAGTGGTTTGTGTGGTTTCCTCCGTAACAGGAGTTTCTGCAAAGATCGTTTGTACCTTCCTAAGTTTTAACCCTCGGTGAAACACTGATTAGACTTGAAAATCCTTCTCAGAACTCACAAAAAGCATTCGCTTTGTTTTGTTTTTATCAATATCCCCCCCCAAGATTTCTAAGAGTTCAAGTCTTGCACATTGTTTTTGAGTAACTGTACAGAATTCATCAATTGCTTTTCCTCTCCTCATCTCCTACTGTGTGTTTTAGTATCTTAAAAATTTATACTCTAGTCTCAATCATTAGGTCTTCAAAAGTCTCTCGAAACTGAAGAAAAAATTCAGGTTTTATCATGGAACTTGCCAGTCACTAAAGTCCAATAAAATACTTTAGACTCTGATTAATTAATTCACTTAAAAATATTTCTCCTGAGAACACAGTCCTGGCGAACTAGGCACTACATCACTTTTATAAGTCTTAGTTTCTTT
>PVIU01020685.1:0-33412 GCA_004026605.1 Ondatra zibethicus | reverse complement strand
AGTGTCATGCTGGAATCCTATCTACAGAGGAAGATACAGTGTCATGCTGGAATCCTATCTACAGACAAACATGTAAGCCAGATACAGTGTCATGCTGGAATCCTATCTACAGACAAACATGTAAGCCAGATACAGTGTCATGCTGGAATCCTATCTACAGAGGAAGATACAGTGTCATGCTGGAATCCTATCTACAGAGGAAGATACAGTGTCATGCTGGAATCCTATCTACAGAGGAAGCTGAAGAGGCTGAACATGTTCACAGTTTGAGGCCAGCTTGGATTACATAGTGAGATCTCATGTCAAAAAACAAAATCCAGTTAAGATTTATCAGGGAACTCTCTCCTGACCCAGCCCCACCATTTTAACACATTCCTCCCTGAGCACGCTTTTCCTTTGCAGTTTTTGGCAGTTTGACATGCACTGGTTTTCAGAAAGCTTTTGTTTTTTTTCAAGACAGGGTTTCTCTGTAGCTTGGAGTCTGTCCTGGAACTAGCTCTTGTAGACCAGGCTGGCCTGCTTCTGCCTCCCGAGTGCTGGGATTAAAGGCGTGCACCACCACCCCCTGGCCAGAAAATATTTTTTGATGCTTGTTCACTAGACTTTAAGCTCCACAGTCTTAAAGCTGGGGGAACTTGCCCATCTCCCCAGCACTAAGCCAGGGACTATTTCTGTCTCCCTGTTGGTCTCCCTGCTCTAAGTTGGGGACCATGTCCTTCTCCCCAGCACTAAGCACAATGGTAAGAACACAGGTGGTGCTCAGTGATGATCTGAGGAACTAACAAGCAGCCAGAGCCTGGGGTGCTTAGCTTCCTGTGCTGGTCTCCTGGGCGCAGGGTCAACAGCTTTTACAAACAGCTCCCCATACTCTACGAACAAGTGTCCTGGAACAAAAGAAATCAGAAACAAGTCAATTTCATGAGAACTCCTTTTCTAAACTTGGCTCATGAATGGACAAACTCACACCTGACATGAAATTAATTTATAAATCAATTTATTTACAGATTTCATCTTAAAGTACATTTTAGTTAACAAATCTATTTACACAGCTATACATGGGAATCCATCCCAGTTATTTTACAGATTACTTACAAACCACACCGTTAGTCTTCTGTGCAGAGCTGCACGGGTGTGACTATTGGCTGAAAATGGCCTGATGACCAGGCTATTTACACACACACAGTAAACGGGTTTATTTTTCATGTCTGCACAGTACAGTACACACAAGGAGGCTGAGCCCCCTAGAGAATGCTTTGCAATGTGTAACCAAGAAGGCTTTGCAAAGTCCAGAAGGAAAAGCTTTTAAACATAGGTTAATTAAAATGACAGTACCTCCTTTACACCAGTTTACATTTTTCTTCACATTTTTATAATATAAAGATTTTATTGAATTGCTGCACAACCAGTTTAAGATGATTTGTAAACATGTAAATTCCTACAATTTGCATTAAACATCATTGTAGTTTCTATCACTGCTCTTTGAATTATGTTTTATTCACTAGTATTCTTAAGGTAGTAAAAGGAAGATGTAAGTTTGAATTTCTTGCAGAAAAGTTATGAGTCTCTAATGCTGTGCTACAGAAATTCTTTTGCAAGTACACACTTTATTCAAGTATTGCAAAAAGCTAAGGCCACTTTTTTTCAAGACAAGAAAGTGAACAAAATTGTTTTTATCAATAGGCCACAACACTCTTATGAGCAATGCAATCTCTTTTGAAACGTAATTTCTCAGAGACCTGTAGTCACAGAAGGAATTCCCCTTCCTTATTAACTACTTTTGAGCTCTTCCCACTTTTCCCTAGAGAAAAATTCCTGTTTTGACCTGAAGAGGGGATTGATACCCTGTACTTGTTTAACCCAGAGGTAACTGCCCTGGGTAGCACAAATTGTTTTGGACTCAGAAGTAAATCTGAAGCCTGCATGGTAGCTTACTACTAAGTTCTGACGGTGCTATTCTACACGGTGTTACTGCTGATGCAAAGATCTTCGAGAGGAGTTATGCAGAGACAGAAGGGACAGGTGTGGAGAGGGAGCAAAGATTAGCAGAGGGAAGAGTAGGTTCTTGGTTAGGAGGCAGGGGCTTCATTAAAAAGATCCCAGTATGGAGCGAGTGGCTGGGTATCCACATTTATCATTCCTGATCCTATCAATAAACCCATCTCAGTTAGATCCAAATAGTTAAAACAGTAAGAAACCCTAGATTCTTTTGTTTTTTGCTATCAAACTGTAGATATGATTGCTAGCAAAGGACGAGACTGGTCTATTCCTATCTCTTTTCTGGAACGCAGGATTCTTGGATAGTGAAGACAGCTGGAGGAGGTTAGGATGGTCACTGCCACGGTCCAGCAGTGTCCAGATTGCTGAGTCCATGGACTTATAGCAGTATGTTTTTCCTTTTCTGGCATTTTTAATGTAAAGAGTAAAGATATACTTTATTAAAAATTAACTTTAGGTCCAAATAATGAAGACGTGGAAAACAACCTATATTCCTATTATAATTTGATCCTCATTTGTAAAAAAGTATAGCAGCTGTAAAGTTCAGTATCATAAAGACAATGTGATCCTACAAACAGTCAAGGGATGTTCACAAGATGTTTCCTGTCTTCCAAAGAACACAAACTGAAGAGAAATATCTTTGCTTTCCTTGGCCACATGAAAACACTATTTCCACACTACTGGTAAATAACCCCAAGAAACCTTTGCTTCTCTTAGTCAAGTTGCTCATTATGGCTAAAGACGACAGCTCAACAGCAAATGCACAGAGGAGATGCTGATGAGACATCCACCTGAGCATTAGGAGACCCAGTTGTAACATTTCAGTGCTTTCCTATTGTCAAGAGCTAGCACACCAGTCACTGTGCAAAATGCAAATATCCCAATGATGATTTCAGCAAATCTCATGTAATGACAGGATGAAATTGAAGAGGAATGAAGTGTGCATAGTGAAATATCTGAGACGCAAAGGCAAGTCTGGAAGAGAGATGCAGAAAACAACAAACGTGCACACTTAAGGGTTACGCTGTCTTTGGGTTTTCTAATGTCTTTTGAAGAAGCCGTAAAGTCCAGGGTATCTGTAAGTGTGAACCCTGTGGATGTCTTACCATGCTGCTCTAGTCGGAACTGTAAGGTTAAGGCATTTCCATTCACGCCTAAGATCATCCACATTCTCCGGGATTACTTGAAGGACAGGACTGATGGAGAAACCAGTCTAGAAGGCAAGTGCTCAGGGCCCGGTGAGCACCGAGTGCTCGGATGCAGCAGCTGGAGTCTGGAGACTTTTCTCAGGTACAATTGCAAGGGAGGCAGGAGTAAACTTTCAAGTCCCCTCCTGCTCCTGCTGTCACAGGTGACGTTGTAAATGCCTGCCGTCTTTCTGATGAACTGAACTGATTCTTCAGTTGTGTGTACACATTTATTAGAACTGAAGCTTTCTTTCCTGTGTGAAGACTAAACTGTAGAAACTTCGAGACAGAGGTTTGCTATTATGAGAATCTCACTTCTCAATAGGGACACACATCTTCAACTTAATAATTTATCTTAAAATAAATTAAAAAATGTTCCACAGAGCAAAACAAGCACGCAGACTATAGACAATATCTTCTTGTCTTTGGTGCACACACTCATTTCCTAAATCATTCAAGTAACAACAGCATCTGACTTCTGGGGAGAGATGGGAATTCAAAGTTTGAAGGCCAAAATGAACTCTTTCCACTTTTGCCATGCTTGGATGCCTGAGATGGTCCTGAGTATCTACGATTCTGAGAGCAGCTGGTAGAGGTTAGGGGAAGTGAGGAAAGAGTAGGGAGGGACAGGCAGAGGAACCAGCCCATGGCAGTCCTGGAGCCTCATCTTCAGTGGGGCATTTGTTTTTTGCCCAGACAGGAAAATTAAACACAATGCAATGGGTTATAGTTTTTTAGGTGGTGCCCAGACAGCAAAGCTACCACTTATTTCTGATGTCCACGTGGTGCTGCTCAGCTTCAGGATGGAAGGAACGGGTCTTCAAGAAGAAATAAACTCCAGAATGTGAATAGGCAGAGAATCTTGAATTTGCCTATTTTAGAAGTGGTTATGGGTTTAATACTGTTCACAGACTACAATGTCCATTTATGACTTTCTTTATACAGACCAGTATTATATTTTGAAAGTTAAAAGATTAACTTATTTACCTCTCTTTCCTGATAAGACTCAAGGAAGAAATGGCCTTGTCTAACCTCAGAGGTAAGTCTGGTGTTCTCTGCCCTCACCTGAGACCTAGTAGGGTGCTAAGGAGGAGAATGATGATACCAAACCTCAACATCAGGAGTGTAACCCTGCCCACGGGAAAGGCAAAGGCTGTAATACCAGATATACCACATTGTCCCATGAACTCCAAACCAGCGGTCCACAAGAACAGGTACGAGGTCCAGAAGCATTCTTGCTATGGTGGAGATGGGTGTATATCGGGAGGCAGAAAGGCCCAGGACTCGTGTTAGCACTCAGTGTTCGATTTATTTGCAAGATGTCACACAAGTAGCATTCTCCCCTGTTTTTCACTGATCTGATTGAGAACATCAATAGTATCTTTGATCAAGGTCTCAAAGATCCCATCAGCCAGCTGCATCTTCACACACAACTCATCCTCATCATAGTTAACCCACTGTGCCTCCTCCTCGTGGAGCTCCTGGACCTAGACATTGGAAGGCAGTAAGTTAGCAAATCTGTCCCACAAGAGCTTGGAAACATCTCCCATGTTATAGTCCCATCCACAATTATATGTCCCAAAGAAATAATGTCAATTTTTAAAATTGATGTTTAAAATTGACATCTAAACTAAAAATAGCTGTGAAACTACATTTCAACATGACAGTATTCTAGCACTTTGTAGACACTACGGATTACATGTCCACTGTCTGTGTTAACATAAGGGAATGCATATAGGAGCTTATGGGAAAGAAAACCAACAAGTTTAGATGCATGCACTGTGATGAAAAACTGCTCATCCAACAAATGCTGGCTATGGTTCTAGAGTATTCTAAAAACATGAAAGCCAGCCATGGTGGTGCATATCTGTGAGTCTTACTCTTGGGAGGCTGAGGCAGAAGAATGACAAGTTCAAGGCCAGCAAAGACTATATAGACTGCCTCTCAAAATAACTTTTAATATTTTTACAAATGCAACACTGTTTAAGCTTATTTTTAAATTGTTATAATAACTTGCTCTTTTTTGTATTTTAGAATTTTTGGGATTCCTAGGTAAATGAAAACGAATCAAATCAGAAGTAACTCTTCAAGGTTTACCGCCTGCTTATAATTTTAAATAACTATACTCCAAAGACACATGCACTGGCTGCCTTACAATTATAGTGGGATGGAAGCCAGGTGGAAAAGCCCTGACCTAGTTCCAAATTCATCAAAATTAGCTACAGTTACAGGATCATTCTAGTCTATCAACAACAAAAAAAGCCAAGTAAAGGTTCCAGTTGTCCTGGTTTTGGTGTCATCTGGGAGAAGCAGAGTAGGTGGGGGACTTAGTACTTCAGCTCCTTTATGAAGCAGTAACATGCCAGAGGCCCCAGCACGGAGGTGGACAGGAGGGAGTGCAACACATTCCATGTTTATACACGTAAGGTTGGGCTTGACACATCAAAAGGAAGCAGCCTTCTTCTTTTCCTTACAAATATCCAACCCTCTGTTCCTTAATTTATACTCTGTGGAAGAGATGGCCATTGAAGAAGGTTCTATAACCAAGTAAATCTAAGGGAACTCATTCTCAATGAATACAATGAATGTAGCATATTAAAGAGAAGTCTCCCTTAAACTAGTTTAATTCAGTTTCTTCTGTCTACTAGGCCATAGAATCCTGCCAATATAGAAGATATGGATTCAACCTAGCAAGGAACTGGTATGAAGGCAGCCGACCGCTGTATGGTGCTGGGGAACAACCATGCTCTGGGAAAGCTAACAAGTAGGTCTGCCTAAGAGACTTCACATTCTCAGTTTAAACTGCAGTTTTCCTTTTTGTAAAGAAGATTTCAGTCTTTAATATTAAATCTTTTAATCAAATATTTCTTTGTCAAAAATAGAATTTTAGGAAATGCTATCCCATGGAAATATTTTTTATACTTGCAACAGAAATAGTTTATGATAGTATTATCTCTTCAGTGTAGTGTGGATGCACCCCCCCACCCCAAGAAAATGCATGGTTTCAACAGAAGCAGTGTTCCTCCAGACCAGTTACCAACACTAACTATTGCTTTCTTCCTCCAAGGGCAGCGGCTGAGTGGAGCTCAGTGGGTACAGCACAGGCCAGCAGGCTATGAAGCCCCAAGTCCAATCCCCAGTACTACAAACCAGAAACCACTTCTGTCCCAGAACCCACACCCTTCCTTTTAGTCTGACTCTCAGATCAAAGCCCACCTTGGTACCACAATGACAACAGATCCATCTCTATTATTTCCTTCTAGTTTTCAGAGTCTGTTATATTCTATTTCACACATATCCCTGCAGATGTATGTGTGCCTTTGTGTAAAGTATATAAACAAATTCATTAAATTAGAAATAAAAGTCTAACAGTAACCCCCCCCAACACAAACTGGGTAGCTGTAGACTAGAACAGTTTCTTAAAAGTGGTATCACATGTGTACATACACACACACACACAGAGAACAATGGTATAAGACTTCTAAATGTGCAATGATTAAATATCAAATACATAATAGTTCAGACGTGTTTCTGTTAACAGTCACATATGTTACATCACTGCAGCCTTGGTTCAAAACATACATGTACACTGTGTGACATCATGCATGCTATACCATCAAAAGGTGTCCCAAACAGCTGTTTAGAATGATATCATTGTATGAGCTAATGTTTTCTGATCTTACAGAAAACGTGATTAATTATAGAAAACAGAATTTCAGTGTTTCCCTACAGTTAACTCCTCAGTATGTTATCAAACTAGTTAGCTCCCCTTTGGAATGTACTGTAATTTGTTGACTTGAGTTTCATATAAAAAAAAACAATAAATGAATTTTGGTTTGGAATTACAACAGAATTTCCAATGATTTCTGATATAATTCAAAATATACTTCTGTCACTTTGCACTATTGATTTATGAAAAGTGATGTTCTCAGCATTGATGGCTATGAAATCAAACCAACTCTGAAAAATGTTGGAGATGCTCTGTCCTGCAGTATAATATATTCAGCCAAGATTTGATTCTTTATGTGAAAATAAGTGAGCACCTCTATCTCATTAGCATGCAGATGTGCACTAATCGTCAATCAATATTCAATTTATATCTGTACACCAAAGAAATGCCTTAAGATCTTTAATTTATTATCAGTAAATGTTTGATTGGTATACTTATTTATATGCTTGAGGCTGCATGAAGATTTCTTAGACAAAAAGGGGCTACAAAGGGAAAAGTTTAACCTGTGCTGGTGAAATGTGAAGAGATGGTGGCCAGGGTTGTCTCCCACAACTGGCCTGTTCCCAGCAGAGGCAGCTAAGCTGCACTGTGACTAAAGGACAGCTATCTACCTGGAAGGAATCTCTCCCTTCTGACTTGCTGATGTGGAAGACCCTTTGTGCTTCCATTCCACTCTCTCCCCTGATCAACCACCCTGTGCATGTCTGTGAGCTTCCAGGGAACTTCTGAGTTGTGATTAGCATGGTGTAAAGAGAAGGTATTTAGTCAGTGTCTGGAATGGATCTTTTTAATGACTGGAGAATGTTGGCTTTGCAAATTCATGGTTTTGGGTTTTCTGAGATGGGTCTCATGCTGTAGTCCTGGTAGGATTCAAACTCATGGTAATCTTCCTGCCTCAGCTTTCCGAGTGCTGGGATTACAAGCATGAACGACCATGCCAAGTGCAGTTCATGGTTTCAAACAATGACTTAGATGGAGGTAGGCATATCAATTGCAGGTAATAAAACCTAGGCAATATAGTAGACATTTATGAAGAAAAAACCAACAAATGTGATAATCTGGAATGATGGCCAAAATTTCACAAGTCTAAGGGCTTATAATAGTATGGGGGGGCGGTGGAGCCAGGAGGGCCTTCATACTGTGATTCTAGTTACTCCAACAACTCAGAAGTGCCTGGAAGCTTATCCTGGGCTCATCTCTTGGAGTCCAGCCTTCAAGGTCAAAGTGGAAGGGGGATGAGGAGGGGAGCTCATCAGCAGATGCTAATGGGCTTTGATTTGAACATTTACAGTATAACCTCTGGCCTTTCCTGGTTCCTTGCCAAGGGTGTTATATTGCTCCCAATTCTTGCCTTCACCTCTTCACATTTATCTCCAGGTGCCAGGCAAAAACTTGACTTCCTTTCCTCCCTACTCCTGGCTGTTATATTAATAGAACTTCCAATGTACTTTTAGGGTCCCCTAGGTAGGCCTACCAGACAGGTGCCTCGCCCCAGCAGTACAAGTCAGATTTGATTGTCACTCCAACTTCCTAAATGGCAGTTATGGTCACTTTGGAGGGGAGAGCAGCACTGGAAGGCAGCTCAAGGCAAGTACCCGGAAGTACCCTGAGGCAGCAGTTCCAGAAATGGCCTTGTCTCTCTCTGGTCAGACACTGCCAGCAAGGAGTGTTGGTTTTTCATCTCCTCCCAAACATGCATCCCTGGCTGTAGGCTACACATGGGGAAACTAAAACTCTAATCCAAGCCTTAACCCCTTCTTGTGAATAGCTTTGGGGCTGGATCTCTAGGTCAGTGAGTTACATCTAGCTATTTCCTAGTTTCAGCTCATTTCCTAAACAATTTTAAGGTTACCTCTTCAGGGTGGGGAACGTAACAGCAAAGAACAAAATCTCCCTCTAGGTAGAGACACACCTCAACTCTCTTCCCTTAAGTTCACTCAGCTGGAGATGAAGGCCTTGGCTAATAGACCATCCCAAGGATGGTAATTCACCTTAAGACCATGTTCTTTTCCTTCCTAGAAGTCCTACCCCCTAGGCTCGGTCCCTACCAGCTGCCATGAAGTTGGCTGGGTTTCCCTGCCTTTCTCAGTCCTGGGGCTGACCTCTATGCAGGCTTTTCTCAAACAAACAGCATAGTTTTTCCTTCTTTTTGTTTTCTCCGTAGTCTCCGTAGTGAGAATCATAGGTTACCTGTCCTGGGTGGAGGGGTATTTTAAATTCTAATGCCATTAAGCTTTTATTTAAAGCTTTTAAAGGAGGGAGTGCTAGAAAGATGGCTCAATGTGCTATTAATACCTATGTAAAAGCAGGATAAGAGTGCTAGCAGAGGTAAAGACAGGTGAGTTCTAAAAGCTGGACAGCCAGTCTAGTCACTCAGTGAGCTCCAGGTTCAATTCAATGAGGCTCTTTAAAAAAGTAAGGTGGGTAGCAACAGGGGAAGAAGCTGATGTCAGCGTCTGGTTCTACATGTCTGGAAGAGAGCATTTGGATACACATGCACCACCCAGACACAGCTGGAGGTCTGGACTTGGGGATTCACTAAGCTCCTGTAACACAATGACCAATGAACCAGGATACACAACAAGGGAAGGATATCTCTTCAATAAATGGTGCTAGGAAAACTAGATATGCGTATGTATAGGAGGATAAAATTGGATTCTTCTACTATATACAAGGATGGATTAAAGACAAACATAAGATCTGAAACTATTACACAAGAAAGTAATGGGAAAACCTGACAGTGGAGTGGAAATGTTTTTTGGTTTTTTTTTTTCTTTTTTCTTTTATGTGATACAAAGCAAAAAACAAGTGGGATCTAATCAAACTAAAAAGTTACACAATAAAGCAAGCACAGCACACAGATGGGAGAAAATATTGACACAGACTCAGTCTGGTAAGGGATTAAAATCCCAAATATTTAAGCTCAAACAATTCACAGCAAGAAAACAAATAACCCAACTTTAAAAGTGGGCAAAGGCCAGGTATGCTGGGCTAAGGAAGCAGGATCATAATGTCAGCTTTGGCTAAACAAAGAGGGCAAAGGGTCAGAACAGATATTTCAAAGTGATGCAAATGAATATCAAGTGCATGAAAAAATCCATCAGTAGAGGGTAAAAACTCAATCCAGAGATATCTAAATTCATGCTGGTTGGAGCACAAAACCCATTGTTGGTGGGAGTGTAAACTGCTATAGCCACCTAAACACTATGAAGTACCTCAAAAGAATGAAGCCATAATATCCTTATGCATCCAAAGAAACAGACATTGTCAGTGGGATTTTTGCATCATGCAGTCCATGATCACAATAGCCAAGATATGAAACCAACAGAAGGGTTCATCATGGGTGAATAGACAAAGAAAATGTGACATGATGAGAAAACATCACAACCTATTTGTAATAAAGCAAATGAACCTAGATTTAGTGAAACAGTCCTAATAAGGAAAGACAAATATATATGTGATGTTATTTATGTGTGATCATATTTCTGCATCACAGGAGAAGAAAGTAGAATGTTGGTCAAAAGGTACATGTCAGACAGGAGAAGTACATTTTGAGATCCACTGTATAGTAAGATATCTGGAGTAAAAAAAAAAAATGTTTTATGTTCCAAAATAGTGAAGTAAAATTTAAATGTCTCACCATAAAAAAAAAATAGCTATTCCATGCAACAGTTATCAATTATCTCGATTTATTCATTCCCCACTGTAAACATCAAAATTACCCCCCACTGTGTGGATTTCATATTCCATCTACTCTGGGATACTGTACTCTTCTCCCCCTAGAACATCACATTTCCTCTACTGAATCCTGCCTATTAGCATTCTAGTAATGAATTCTCTCAAATGAACACAACCGTTCTAATTTCATTTTTCTATTTGCAACATAATTTTTTCTACATGTTTACTTTGGCATTTCCAAATCTGTCTCTTATGAAACTCACACCAAGTTTATCCATCTATGCTTCCAAAACTACATTGAGGTCAAGAATTAATTCCTATTAAAGTCAGTGGTCATCTTTGAGTTCCTACTTTACTTGGCTATTAGAAACTTTTGTGAACCATAGATCCCACTCTCTCCTGGAAGCACTCCCCCAGGGAGAGCCCTTCTACCCAGCTGATTGCGCCTCCTCACCGACACAACTCTGGGATCTGCTCATGGACTCCTGTCTACTCACCCACATGATAGTACGCGACTGTCTATAAATCCAGTTCCAGGGGATCTGACACCCTCACACAGACATAACAATGCACAGAAAAAATAAAAATAAGTCATTAAAAGGGAAAAATTTATTTAAAAAAAAAGTACTCTTGGACTCCATCAAAAACAATTGATTCTAAAAAAAGACTACCTGGGGGCCTGGTGAGATGACTGTGGGGGTGGGAGTGGAGTGTGTGGTTAGAGGTGCAGGCCTAACAGCCTCAGTTTGCTCTCCAGAACCCTCAAGGTCAAAGGATGAACTGACTCTTGAGCCTTCCTCTCTCTACACATTGCCCTCCCCCCAAGTAAACAGAAAAAGACTAACTGAATGTGATGGTGTCGTAGTCACTGTTCTATTGCTGTAAAGAGACACCATGACCAAGGAAAAACATTTAACTGGGGCTGGCTTCTAGTCTCAGAGGTCAGTCCATTATATCACAACCTGACCTGCAAGCAGCAGGCAGAGACAGAGACACTGGCTTGGCCACCCAACACCTCAAAGTCCAGTGACACAGCTCCTCCAACAAAGTCACACCTACTTCAATAAAGTCACACCTCCCAATCCCTCCCCAACAGTCCATCAACTGGGGACCAGCCATGCAAATATATGAGCTTATGGGGGCTCTCCACATCCAAACTACCATGACGGCGCACACCTATAATCCCAACACTGGGAAGGTAAGGCTGGAGGAATGCTGCAAGTTTGAGGCCAGCCTGGGGTAGTAAGAATAAGCTCGGCCTGGCAAACAACCTCTCTAACACACACTAAAACTAGCTGTCAAGAATGTCAGATCCAAAACATGACCAGGCACAATGGTTCAAAACTATAATCCCAGAACTCAAGAGGCTGAGGCAGGATAAGAGACCAATGCTGGCCTGGGTTACATCATAATAAGATCTGGCCTCAACACACACACATACACATACAGGGCTAGGTAACCCAGCTCATGCCCAAGGCCAGGGATCAGCAGCAGCAGCAACAAAAAGCAAGAGTTGAAACAGACAGTTGAAGTAAAGACCAAGAGTCTGAAAACCCAAAATTAATGGAACCCTAAAGTTTGAACTTTAGGATTAGGGCAAGTGGACTCAGATGGAAGGAGAGATATAGAAACAAAGGTCTTATGCTACTGTCTGTTCTTTTCCATACCTTTGAAATATTTTTATAATTAAACATGTTAAAGATTTAGAAAAACAGAAAAGGGGTTTTAATGAAAGAAATTACATACAGCCAAATAAATTCTTAATGAAGATTTTCAAAAACTGGTAAGCGATACACATTTATAGCTGGTACCCACACACTCTATAAACGACATGCACTAATAGCACCTCACTTTTACTAATTTGTCCTAAGGACATTACCAGAAAAATGTGCAAAAAAATACCATAAAATGTTCATTACAGCAGAGGACTGGTTAAATAAATTACAATGTATCTAGAAGTGATTGCTATACTTCCATACAAAAATAGAATGGTCAGAAGTAATAGAAATTAGCTTTTGGCAAAGGCAGCCATCTTCCAGTATTCCCCAAAACGACAAACACAAAGGGAAAGAGGGAAGGTACCTGCTTTTAGGAAACAAAGATTTGTTCCTTTGGGCATAGCTACCCAAGTTAACAAGAAGGGTGCTATAGATATCAAGGGATGGGGCACTGTTCAAAAAGGAATGCCTCAGGACTGTCACCATGGCAGAACTAGAAGAGTCTACACACCACCCAAAATGTTGTTGGCAATGTTGTAAACAAGCAAAGGACAAGATTCTTGCCAAGAGAATTAATGTACACATTGAGTACTTACTGTAGAGCTGAGATGGCTTCTGAAATGGGTGAGGGAAGCCAAAAGGGCACCTGAGCTCAACTTAGCCGCCAGCCTGCCTCACCTGAGAAGCACACTTTGTGAAAACTAATGGGAGGGAGCCTGTGCTCAACGCACAAAAAAGAAAAGGTCTATACTGTTAAAAATACGTATGTATATGTAAAATAAAGACATCTGGGGCAAAGAAAAATGTCTATATTTTATTAAATAAAACAATCATTCCAAAAAGGAACTATAGTCTCCATTTAGGAAATTCTCTTTACAAAAATTTAAAATCTACATATATTTAAATACTGAGTTATTCAGGTGACAGTATTTTTGATTAATTAAACTTTCTAAATTTTCTAAAATAAGCATGAGTATAATAAATTTTAAGCTTCCAAAAATTCTTATTGCTGAGCCCTTTTTCTTTTATACTAAAATAATTATTTGTGGTTTATATCCCCTATAAAATGTAAAACCATTAGTTTTTGCAAATCCTAGATTGTCTAAATTGACTAGTTTACTTAGATTTTTATTAAGTTCTAGTTAGTTCAAGAAATTAATACTATCATTTCATTATACATTAAGAAGAACAAACTCATATAAAAAGCTACACACATGTAAAAATATGACCAGCAAAGAGGACATTCATATAATACATTTTTCTTATTTTATTTCTTATTTATATCTTAAATTCTTTTTTTTTTTCTGACAGATGTGTGGTGCACATCTTTAATCCCTGTATGCAGGAGGCAGAGGCAGGTGGATCTCTTTGAGTTCAAGGCCAGCCTGGTCTACAGAGTTTCAGGCCAGCCAGAGTTATATAGTGAGATCCTGCCTCAAAAATATAAAGAGTAAGTAAAGAATTCTGTTTTCTCTGAAAGAAGGTCTTATTAGATGGTCAGGTTAGTCTTGAACTCTCAATCTTCGTCTTTCGGCCTCCCGAGTGCTCGGATTACAGGTATGCACCATGTCTGAAAGTCTCTTCAAATCTTAGAATGCAGACGTACACCATCCTTACTCAAGCTAAAATAATCTTCACTTTCAAGTGAAACATCTTATTTCATATTTGAGAATTTTCTGCTAACAGATGGAGCGATTCCTCTGCTTAAATGGTTAGGTGTGGCACCTAGTGTGAGCCTCTGCTGTCAGGATATGCCTCATAAAATACTTCAGATTAGTCTGCTTATTATAATTTATTTACTACTGATGATTATCAGTTTGGGCCTGAAGATGGTTCCAAATCGCATTGTCTTCATAACCTTTAATGTCGAAGTTTAACTAGCAGGCTCTGCATTGGTATTCTATCTATGCCTGTTTCCTGAGTTCTTTCACAATACTTAAAACACATATCTAAGACTGATGTGGGATTCCCCTCTGCATGCTGTGAATACCATTGGTGAATAAAGAAACTGCCTTGGCCTGTTGATAGGGCAGAATTTAGGTAGGTGGGGAAAACTAAACTGAATGCTGGGAGGAAAGAAGGGCAGAGTCAAGGAAAAGCCAAGGAGCCACTGCCAGAGACAGACATGCTGAAACTTTGCCAGTTAATTCTAGATGTAAGAGCTGGCTAGCAATGCACTTAAGTAATTGGCCAAGCAGTAATTTAATTAATACAGTTTCTGTGTGATTATTTCGGGGCTAAGCAGCTGAGAACTAACTAGCGGCCTTCTTCCAACATAAGACATCTTTCTTAACACAGTAGAGAAGCTATCTTTCACTATAATATAATACTATCTAGCTGTCTCTTCCTCCATGCTCATTTCAAGTGATCCTCCATGATTTCTTAAAATTATAAATCTAATTAATCATAAAGTTTTCCCTCCTAAAAGTCCTTTCTTCGAAAACAAAATCCAAAATCTTTACCACTGCTTTAAAAATATTGCAAGCCCAAGACTGCCTTTCCAGCTGATCTCAGAGCAGCTCCTCCCCAGTTCTCTAATCCCCCTGACATTCCAGGTCCCTACATCATTCTTCTCTCTCCCATATCTCAGTCCTCTAAGATCCCAACCCAATGTCACCTCCTTAGAAGCCACCTTCATTATGTGGGCTTCTGCCCACTGACACCTGTACCACATTTCCTATTCTGTTTTAATTGCCCAATTTAGAACACCGCCCTTCTGCAAATCATGATCTATGTTCTGCCAGGAAAGTGGGAACCGATGAAGCACAGTCTGTGCCTGTTTGGCTTATCATTTCAGAGTCAGTCCTTAATGCAATCCTTGACTGAATGTCTTTTAATATTTTTTCTTTAATTTCTAAGAAGTGAAGGGATTGAAATTTTGATTATAAGAAATTCTAAATGCTGTAGAAATCTAGACATATTTACCTCCTCGAGGGTAAGGCTCTAGGAAGGCTTGGCTGGCTAAACCTTTGATTTTTATCACTAGGTAGTTGGATAGTTGCTTACCTTTCAAACTAAACTTCTTTACTTGCAAAACAGTATACAATTAGCTCTTTTTCCCCTCATATAAAGGTTGTAAAGACCAAATAAGGCAGTGGTTCTCAACCTTCTTAATGCTACAACCTTTAAATACAGTTCATGTTGTGACCCCCAACCATAAAATTGTTTTGTTGTTATTTCATAACTGTCATTTTGCTACTGTTATGAATTGTAATATAAATATTTGATAGGTATATGACAACAAAGCGGTCAAGATCCACAGGTTGAGAACCATTGAAATAAGGTATGAGAAAGAATAAAACATTAAACAAATATTTTCTCACATACTTATTACTGAGTAAATGAGACACTGGATATATAATGATAAATTATACCATTATACTTTTTTCATTATTAAAATGTTAATACAGGCAATATAGAAAAGTTTAGAATAAAATGAAATTCAATTTAGAGGTAAATCTGAACTAATATGAGTTTTCTAATATTTGCTTCTACTTCACATTCAATTTTTAGGGACAAACATACAGATTTTTTTTTCTTTTTTGGATAAATATTTCCCCCTTTTTTTTCTTTTTGCTGAGAATCAAACTCAGCCTCATGCATGCAAGGAGAGAATTCTACCAGCTGAGCTATATCCCCAGACCTGGTCAACACTTTCCTCATGTTAGAGAAATGTATGATAAAACCAAATAAATCTTCTCCAGCTAATGTTCTGGACAATGGCGATAATACTGACAGAATGGAAACAGCTAATATTCATTGAGTTACTTAGGGGGAAATGTTCTGAGTGCTTTATATATTTAGTCAGTGACAGGCTACATAGAGAACTGAAAATGAAAAATTCCTATCTCCTAGTGACATGGTATCCATCACAAAGTCCTAGCCAATCCCTTACTCATGTGTTTGGGGTAATGATAAAATGGCCCGATGCTAGCATATAAGCAGATAGTAACATAGGCCATGCCTGTAATGATAGCACTTGGAAGGCTGAAACAGAATGACTGAGTCAGAGGTCAGCCTGGGCAATGCAGTGAGACCCTGTCTCAAAAACAAACAAACAAACCAGTGCCTACAATTATGCATTGTACTTGATAATGGTAATAAGTGACTATTACTGCTTTATGTATATCTTAGCCTATACTTTTTATTATTATTTTAAAGTATACTCCTACTTATAAGTAAAAGTTTACTGAAAAGCAGTACAGCAGCAGCTTCATCATCCGACATTTGCCTCATCTCCTAAAAGTATCAAGTGGCCATGTCATATGGATGACCTATACCTTCTAGGTTTGTCTAAATACTGTCATGTTTGAATTACAATTTACCTAGGGATATATATTGAGAATGTATCCCCACCTAAGCAACACATGCCTGAAAATAAATACATATTTAACTCTCTTACTAATTTGATCAGGTATATAGCTATTATCACCTTCATTTTGCAGACTGAGAAAGGAGACTTGGCAAGTCTATAAACTTGGCAGGATTAAATGTGGGCAGTATGGCAACTGCACATTACTTTCCTATTGTTTCACTACCTTCAACTGTGATTCACTCAAGTTTTGGCTTCTCCAAATCTCCAACATATTTGCTCAAGAGAACAAAACAAAGCCATTCCTACAACTGAGGGCGTGGAAAACACAGCAGGAGGTGTTGAGTTTCAATCTCATCAATTTAAGATTAATTACACACACTTTCCTTTTGAACTCTATCTACATTTTGAGTTAAGATGACATGACCAAAATAAAAACAGTTTTTGCTGTGAACACTGACCAGGATGTGATCTACTCGGTCTCTCTTCTTTCTTCCAAATTTCATCATTTTTTGCCAATCTGTTTTGTGGTTTGGCTCCTTCTTAAGACTAAACAACTTGAGTACTTCGGCTGTTATGAAGCACTGTTGAAGTGAGAGGGAAGAAGAAAACACAACCGTAGATATCCTCAGATTCATGTGCTTATAACTCCAGAAACACAGTTATGCCTATACAATATTTTTGGTAGAAGACCATATATTTTCTTCCACTTAGTTCCATTTAGCAATATAGAGGAAAACATCTCAAATACTCAGATTTTATTCACTTCACAAATTTTATTTTTATAGAACATACAAAAGTAAAACCACAGAGAAATTACTTTAGAGTGATGTTTTAAAAGAACCACCATTAGCTAATGAAAAATACTTATGTGCATACGTGTGCATGCATGAGTGTGTCCACGTAGGAGACCAGAGGAGGCTGCTGGAAACTGAACTTGTGTCCTTTGCAAGAATAGCACACATGTTTAACTGCAGAGTCATCACTCCAGCACCTCATCAGCTAACTTTAAAGCAGCAAAACTGGTACAGAAAGCACAAACTCTATCTCAGAACTGGAGAAATCCCACATCAATAGTTGGGAGCAGTGCTAAGCACAAAGTTCATCGTTACATTAAAAAAACACCAGGAACACTTCAGCAGGAAAGGCACGGCAAAGCTCTTTGCTTTGTATTTTGAGACAGAGTATTACTTTATAGCTCAGGCTGGTGTCAAACTTATCGTGACCCTCGCCTCAGTCTCCAGCGTGCTAGGATTATCGGCACACGCCACTATGTGTATGTGTAGCATGGCAATTTAACTATTTAACAGTATCTAATCAATCATCCTTAAAACCCTTTTTAAAGTTAAAAAAATAAAAACTTAATATTAAAATGCATATGCAGTATCTAGTCTATGCTTAGTGGGTAGACATATGCAGTTGATGATGGCCTATATATCTTTGTCTTATTTTAGCTTATTTGTTCTGTTATTAACAATTTATGTTTTTATTACTTTTAAAGGTGTTCATCGATCAACAATGATCTCAGTGGAGGAGCAGGACACATTTATGAATCAGAATCATCGGACAAGATTCTCAATCTGCCAATGTGTACCTCAAACTCCATTACTCCCCATTTATAGACAGGCACACAATGCACACAGAGATTTATTTCTGTGGAATAAATTTATTCCTTCTGTGGAAGGAATAGAGGGTGCAAAATAACACACACACACACACACACACACACACACACACACATTTTGAAAACCTGCTAACTTTAAACCAGAGACTGGACCTTTTCTGTAAAGGGTCGGATGTGGTAGATTAGGTTTAAACCAGAGACTGAAACTTTTCTGTAAAGGGTCGTTTGTAGTAAATTAGGTTTAAACCAGAGACTGGACCTTTTCTGTAAAGGGTCAGATGTAGTAGTTTAGGTTTAATCCAGAGACTGGAATTTTTCTGTAAAGGGTCGGATGTAAGTAGTTTAGGTTTGTGGTCATATGGTCTTCGTGACAACTATCTAATTCCACTGTTAGAATAGGAAAGCAATAAGCACAAATTAGTCTGGCTGTGGTCCAACAATACATGATTTGTAAAAGCTAATGGCTAGATTTGGCCCATGGCCTATAGTTTGCCAACCCCTGACCACACACAACACATCTTATAAATAAACTGGTGTCTGCAAGCATAAAATCTTTTTCAAAGGATTTCTAAGATGAAGTTTGAAAAACTCAACTCTTAAACCTCACTGCTCATGAACACTGGAATCAACAGTATTAGCAACTGCACACTTGAGAGCAGAATTTCAGGGTCGTACCTCAGCAGCTCCGTCTAACAAGCACCCCAGATGGTGTCTATGTACAGTAACGCTGAGAAGCTGCTCTGAAAAGGAAGCCACTGCAGTCAGGCCTGGTGACTCAAGGCTATTTATTATCTCAGCACTTGGAGTTCAAGGTCAGCATGGACCAAACAAAACAGAACAACAACAAAAACTTGCTGAGGAAGGAGAATATACAGAATGGACTGCACCAGTGTGCATACAAGGCCTGTAAATTCCGGAGTCAATGTTCCCTTTCACCATACCTTCTATTACTCATGGATTCTGTCACAAGTACTTATGGCACATATAGACAAGTGCCTGCTTCTACGTCATTTATACATCAGTGGAGACAGTGATAGTGTGCAGCTTACCTTGATTTCATAAAGGTTATTTGGATTTTTCACGCGACGGAAATAACTAGAGTTGACTCTACATGGCTTCATCCACACAGGCTGATTCAAATTTGGATCCTCGGCAAATATTTCCTCAAAAATCTCTTTTGTTAAATCAAAAACCGCCTTAAGAGAGAAAAACAGACCAATAAAAAAGAAAACAGCAGTAAGAAAATGGCTGAGAATCCAAATTTCAGAAAATGGGCAAGAAACTCCAGAACAATGATCTTTTTCTGTTACCTGTTTGTAGACTCGTTTACTAGTGCTTTCTATGTCCAGACCCTTACTGGCACAACCCAGCAGCTTTGTAGGGACACGAAGGCTGTGAAGGTCCTGGCCCAATTCTTTCCATTTCCAAAGCTCCTCTGCTGCATTATGCACAAGGCTTTCCACTTCTTCTGCCGTGTGAGGAACTGCCAATAATGTTTCACATGGTTTCTGGGATGCTCTCTTAGGTTCTGCCATTAGAGGTACAATTGTTTCTTCTGCCTTATTCTTTTGAATCTTGTGAGAAGAGCTCAAACCAAAATCTTCATCAAACCAGTCTTGGTCATCTAATGTGCTCAGAAACTCACGGCTGATCTCAAGTTCAGCAAGTCTCTTAGCTAGCTCTTCCTGCCCACTGGCACCAAACACTGGGCTCTCCTATAGAAATAAAACATTCAAATAAAGGACTATTTAGTGACTTCACCTTATTTAATAGGTTTGAAAAGACAAAGCATACCTATTACTTATGTGTTTGATATCTATATGTATAAACAAGAAAAAACTATCCTCTTTCTACTATTGTTTATATAAACCTAATCATTAAAATTTATAATAGAATATTTATTTGTTTGTTTGTTTCCTCTTGTAAATCATTAGTCATTCTATTTCTGAAGGACTATCACTGGGATTCTGAAATAAGAAATGAAAATTCTTACCTTTGGTGATTATCTGGATCAAATTATACAAAATCATTACTTTTCCTTAATTATCCATGGGCAGCCTAAACAAGCTGATGGTCTGAGTCTATGTCATAGAGGATATATTTCAGTTTTATCAGAATCAATATCACAACTAGTAATCTCTGTAGGGCACCATAACTGAACAGACAGGTCAAAGAGACTTGGGTTGAGAACCACTGCAAAGTTCCAAAGAATCTGGAAGGAGATCTAATGTGTGGACTGTTATAGGGGCCATCAATATAGTAGTTTAAAAGATGCTTCAGATTCTACAACCTGACAGCATTCATGACAACCCTATAGTGACTACTCATGACATAATAGAGGGCGATTATACTTCTGACAGAAAAATGGCTACAAGTCCTTTAAAAACATAGTGATCTGTATCTAATAAGCAGTGGGTTGAGGGCCATGCCCACCTCAAGCCACAGAATGAAAGGTAACCAGACTCTTCTCGAGATAAGATACTCACAGGTCTGGGACACATATCTGGAGAAGAAAGCTCTTCTTTTTCATCTTCCAACTCAGTTCTTAAAAAGCAACTTGGAACACTGGGTGGTTGTTCCTCAATATTTTGGGGTGGGTCTTGGGGCAGTACTTCCTTTTGGTGGAGAAACTCCTGGTTGCTAAGCTGGATCTTCTCATTCCTAGCCTTTCTGATTTGCTGTAGTTGGCTCACCGTGTCTTTCACAAAATCTCTCAGTAAGCTGTCTGTTAGTAAGCTGACTGTTTCTAGCTGTCGCTCTGACTCTTTTTCTTCACTTACTGATGACTTTAGCTGAGCTTCTAATTGTTTTTTTTCTCGTGTTAGAAGATCCAGAAGTGGGGTAGAAGGCTTTTCTGAAACTTGGGAATATGAGTTCTCTTCCTTATCTGTAAGTTGCTGTAGCTTTGACTCTTCAGAAAATGTGCTGTCTGGAGTAGCACCTGCAGCATCAGGAACATTTTCTGTGGCATCAAAAACAAGGGCTTTGTTCTCCTTACAAGAAACCAGGGGATCTTCTGAAGATTGTTGGTGAACATGGACGTCTAGAACCCTAGAAATGTCCAGTTTCTCATCTGTTTCTATGTTAAGGCTTCTATCTGTGTCCACTGAGGCTTCTATATTATGCATACTAGGTAGTGATTTCTCACAAAAATATTCAGCTATATCATCTTCTCTGTCTTTTAGACATTTTATATCTTTCTGCTCTTGATTATAGTATTGATAATGTTCATCAGAATAAGATTCCTCATCTTCATTTATGTCTATATAGTCATTAAAGTTTTCTAGAATGTGAGATATTTTTTGAGGAGGAGCGAAAATACCATGCTTGTCTTTGCACACAAAGTATACAATGCCATCATATGTTCCATTGTTGTTTCCTTCAGGCTTATCCAGTTCTACACCAGCCCAAAATCCTTTAGCGAAATTAGTTTCCCCTTTAAATCGAAGAGTGCCTGGCTGAACATTGCCAATCAACACCCTATCCCCAACGCGGAAGTCGAGCAGCTCGTCAGCTGCGGAAACCGCAGCCAGGGAAAGGGCGTCCGTGACGCCCTGCTCGTGGCCCACGTCACTGCGCTCCTTACTTTTCATCAGCTCAGTAGGGGACTTGAGTTCCAGCAGCCTCTCTGAGTGGACACTGCTATGAATGGAAAGGCTCTTCTCACTCAGGCACTCGCTGATTTCATCCTCACTACCAGAGCCAGAGGCCCTACTTCTAGGGCTCCTTGCTGGCTGAGACTTATCTCTGTAAGACTGGGAGTCTTCCCTGAGTGACGGCGACGACACCTCGGAGTCATCGTTGTTCACCTCTTCAGCAGAAATCCCTTTCTTGAAAGAAGACACTTCAAAATCTTCAGAATATGATGAATCTTTAGGAGCAAGGAGGAGTCCTGACAAGGCCGAGTCCCCTTGCTCTCTGCATTTTTGCTCATGGGCATCACTTGCTGACTGGAGGTCTTGACTGGGATCTACATTTTGCTCAGAATGATTCACTACTTCCTCTTTTTCATGAAAAGCTTCAACAGTTGATTTAACTAAATCTTTCTGAAGATTTGTAGAGACTGAAGGAAGCTCTTTATTTGAAAGGACTTCAGAGGTCAGGTCTAGTCTCAGTAAGACCTCGGATCTCCCCGGCTGCTTCGAACAGGCATCTCCGGTCTCACTCCTTTCCTGTTCCGGGTATTCTAGTTCTTGTATTTCTGATTTTTGACTAGAATCTTCAGCCTTAGCCTCCGACAGGTCATAAATCCTACTAGGTGCAGTTAATTCCTTGAGAGGAGGTAATGAAGATGCACTTTTGAGAGAGTCTCCAGGTTCTTCCTGTGTTTTTCTCGATGACAGAACTGGAGACGAGGCCTGCAAGCCTTCTTCTATCCTGTTGTCCAACTCAACCACTCTCTTTGCATATGCAGATAATGACCTTTCTGATATGGTTCTCTCAGAACATGATGATGAAGAATCTTAAAAAAAAAAGTCACATAAAATTATTTAATCACAATCTTTCAAATCTGAGAGCCAAAATTTAAATAAAAGCCAAGTCTCAGTTAAGAAAAACTCTGGTCAGTAAACATGGCTTATTCTGGTTATCCTATAATGTTTTTCTTTTATTTTAAGAAAATATACTATATTGAAATAGATAGAATTAAAATTTTTCAAGTTTGGAATAATTTATAAAGTAACAGGGACTAAGTTTATGACACCATGTTTAGCATGATGGTTTCAAACCATGGGAAAACAGGCTAAACAGAGAATGTTCTAGTCTTCAAGCAGAAGAACCTGAGGGTGGAATATACTTCTAGTGTTCTTTTAAAAAATGAATTTTTGGTGACTAGAGAGATGGCTCCACAGTTAGGAAAACCTGCTGTTCTTGCAGCAGGCCCAGGTTCATTCCCAGTACCTAGATGGCAACTCACGCCCATATAACTCCAGTTCCAGGGGATCTGATGCCCTCTTCTGGCCTCCTTGGGCACCAGGCACACATTTGGTACACAGACATACATGTAGGTAAAACACCCATACACATACAATAACATTTTTTACAATTTCAATGAATTTTTCTGTAGACCCTAAGTTTTCTGGTGTGTGTGTGTGTGTGTGTATGTGAGAGAGAAAAGGGGAGGAAAGGAGGAAGGCGGGGGAACAGAAAAAGAGAGAATATGAGAATATAAGATTATTGTATCTGCAAATCTATGACCTTAAGGGCTAAAGTGGCAAACTAAGAAGAAAGTATGACATAATGAGCTAACAGGAATTAGGATTTTGTTCAAGTCTCCACTTTATCATTAATGGTAGGAAGGTAGCATTTATTTGTCTCAGCTTAGTTTCCAATGTTTTGTTTTCAGTAATAATTTTCTAACAATTGTTATCTTTGAGTTAAATCAAAAAATAAAACTACAATCATCTATCACATAATAGATACAGAATCTGATCAGAGAGGACTTTAGAGATGATAATAGTAAGCAGCTATATGGTTTTCATGCCTACTTTTTATCAGAAATGTGGGGCAATAAACCTGATTTAAAAGAACTGAGTGCTGGGACAAAAGTTTCCAACAGTCACTTGGGAGTCTAAGGCAGAAGGATAACATGAGCCAAGAGTTCTAATCAGAGTAGGCAACAATCCAGATCCCGTCAGAAATAAAACACCAAGGTGAAATCCAAGCAACGTAAAATGTTAAATAATTGAGGAAATGAACTTTTCTAAATTAAAAAGTTTGTCTGTATGTTTGCCACGTGTGTGAGTGCCTGTGGAGTCCAGAAGAGGGAGTCAGGGCCTCTGGAGCTGGAGCTAGTGACGGTTACAACCAGTTTGAGGTAAGTGCTGGGAACTGTGGGAAAACATTACACACTCTTAATTGCTAAGCCATCTCTGAAGCCCCAGAAATTCACTTTTATAATTTATTTATTTTTATTATTTTATGTGCATTGGTGTTTTGCCTGCACCTGTGAAGGTATCAGATCTTGGAATTAGACAGTTGTGAGCTGCCATGTGGGTGCTGGGATTTGAACCCAGGTCCTCTGGAAGAACAGTCAGTGCTCTTTAATCACTGAGTCCACTCTCCAGTCCTCAGAAATTCACTTTTGTAGAGGTAGAATTCTGTGGCCTTAACCTATGGCTATACAGCTTAGTTCTTTCAGGCACATACCAACGTGTTCGGCAATCGATGCCAAGGATCCTCTGGAACGCTCTGACTCTGCTACAGATTTCCAATTTTTTGCTGCTTCAGATCTGAAATGGAAAAAGTAATAATAAGATGAAATATAATGCAGACACTACAATAACTGACAATAAGTAGAACATTCTTAGACAAGTCTTTCCTCTTCTCTAAGGAGGTACTTCAAACAGTTACCAAATTAAAAAGTCAAGCCTGTTTCTGGTTGGTCCTTGTCATTCTCTGTGGTTGAACTCCATGAGTAAAGCGGAGGTCACCAGGCACCAGGTCACATCACCTCACCTTTCTCCTTATACACTCATCTAGATTTCTAACCACTCAACTTCTTTTCCTCCAGCTATCTGAGGGCAAAAGTATGTCTTTAGTCTCCTTTCTCTATTTTATATGTATGCCTCAACCACTAAAAGCCCAGATCAGACACACACACCCCTCATAGTCTTCTGTTTTGAAGTGCTGAGGGTGAAGCCAGTCTTGTTCATCCTAGGCATATGCTCCACCCCCAGCCCCTCCTTGTTCTCCACTTTCCCTTTCTTCAGATCCTGTTTGACTTCTGCTTTTTGCTTATAATGCCTTAAATGTTGCTGTTTAGTTTTATTTACTACTTGCTTTCCTTTTCTCTTTAAATGCATACTTTTGCAGCTTTATTTACCCTTTATATCTATGCATGTATGACAATTTCAGTATCTCTCTCCTTGACACTGTATAACCCAATCTGTATAAATTACAACATCTTGAAATGAACATTTAAAGCACAAATATTAAGTTTCCCACAAAACCCTCTTTGCTGTTAGGGTAAGGAAAGCCTGGCCCGATTAACTAAGAGAAATCTAGGAGCCCTAGGTTTCCTGTTTCCCATCTAGCACTTTAATTATATAATACCACTTCTTAGAAATTCCTAAACTATATTTTCTATTCTTATTACCACTTATTTGAGGTTTGGTTTATACTGCTTTTCTTTTGGTATCTAAGCTTATTTCTTCTAACCTTTCCTCAATATTGGAATCAGGGACATATTTGTAAATACTAAATAATCTCTGTAAAAAATAAATCTTTTGATGTCAGAGATTGAATGCAGGGCCACACAAAGCTAAAAACACTGGTGTTCTACTGCTGACCATAGCCCTACCTAACTCCTGGTTAAAAAGATCTCATAGCTTGACGAAAAGAGTCATTCAACGAGTACTTCATTTATTTACTTAGTTGTATCCCAGCCTCCACCCCCCTGAGCTTGCTATGTAGAGGAAGGTGATCTTGAACTTCTGATCTTCCTGCCTTTGCTTCTTGAGTACTGAGATTGCAGGTATGTGTCACCCATGCCCAGTCTGTGTGGTGCTAGGCACAGAACCCAGGACTTCATGCACGTTAGGTAAATATTCTAGCAATCTTCCTAATGCTGTGACCCTTTAATACAGTTCCATATGTTGTGATGACCCCCCCACAAAAAATTATTTTGTTGCTACTTCATAACTGTAATTTTGCTATTGTTATGAATCATAATGTAAACATCTGCTAGGTGACCCCTCTGGGGGTCGAGACCCACAGGTTGATAATCACTGATTTACAGCTCAGACTAAAACTTACATTTAGAAGATAATGGAAAAATACATAGGAAACAATAACTCAAAAAGACTAAGAAAGCAAATCTTGTAAAATTTGTATTTTAAAATTGTATAATAAAATTGTAAAATAGCTGACATACACTATTTGGTGACAGCTGGACATAATATGATTGTGACCACTTTTTATGCTTCCCTGGAAAGTCTAATAATAAAAATGATCGGTGATTAGTGAATACATGATACTTGCTGTGTTGGAGGCCCAATTCTTTTAACTTATAACAAGCAAACTAATAGTAGCAAAACCTACTTAATAGGTATTTACAGTCCAAACAACTCAAACAGAGAGGTTAGATAACTTACACAAAGCTAAACAGCTAGCTTATACTAGAGCCAGGAGTCACACTCGGGTACCTAAGCTAACTGTCCTGAGTCTGTGCTACTCTTTTAACTAACAAAATCTCAAAAACATTTTCCTTTTCTTTTTTAATTTTTTAGACTTATTTACTTATGCATATGAATGCTTTGTCTGGATATATGTCTGTATACCATGTGCCTGGTGGGTGGTGGGAATCAAACCTTAGTCCTCTGCAAGAGCAGCCAAGTGTTCTAAACTACAGAGCCATCTCTCCAGCCTCAAATTTTTCTTTAAAATTTTATTATCTATTATTATTATTATTATCTTGGATGTGTTAGTATGAGTACTGGGGAAGTGTGTGGAGGTCAGAGGACTGCTCTGTTGAATTGATCTTCTCCTTCTACCTTTATGTTGGGTTCCAGGGAACGAACTGAAGTTATTAGATTTGCATGGCAAATACTTTACTAGCTGAGCCATCTCACATCCCTTGTTTTCTTTTTTTAAAAAATTACAAATTTATTTTAAATTATGTGTCTCTTTGTGTAGGTATGTTTACATGAATGTAGGTGTTCAAAGAAGACAGAGGTACTGGAACTTCCTGGAGTGGAAATTATAGATGGTTGTGAGCCACCCAAAGTGGGTACTGGAAATTGAACTTGGGTCCTCTGCAGGAGCACTATGTGTTCTTAACTACTGAATCATTTCTATAGCCCTTGTTTTCTTCCTTCCTTCTCTTTCTTTTTTTCCCCTTTCCTTTCTTTAAAAAAATATATGTATGTGTATTTTGCTTGTAAGTATACCTAGTCACCATGTGTATGCAATGCCTGAAAAGGCTACAAGAGGGCATTAAATTCCCCTGGTACTGGGTGTAGAGACCTCTGGGGCCATTTGAGTGCTGGAATTTGAACAGGGTCCCCTGGAAGAGCAGCTAGTACTCCTAAGTGCTGAGTCATCTCTCTAGCCCCTAGGTGTGGGGCTGGATATACCAGGGAAACCTGGAGTTCGCTATGTAGTCTAGGTGGGTCCATAACCTCCTGAGTGTTGGGATGACAGGCAGGCAACGCTATACTCAGGGAAGCATTTTGGCTTGTCCCTGTTTTCTTATACCAATGGGGATAAAAGTCTTGTGCTTGGTAGGCAAGTGCTCTGCTGTTAGCCATTTCAGCCCTCAAAATACTTTTAAAGCAACTTTAAAGGCCTGCATCATCTCACAGTAGGCAATTCAACAAAGCAGTCCTCTGATCTCCACATACTTCCCCAGTACAAAGCTAGCACAATGTGGCTTTTACTTAATTTTTTCAGTCTCTTCTAACTCCAGCAATATCCTATCGTATTTACCTTTTATTATATGCCCACCTGTTCTTTTTTTTCCTCTCTTCGTCATTCACGAATGCTCTTCTCTTTCACATAGCCTTGTTTCTCAGGTGTACTCACTGGCCTCTTACCCACTGTCCAAACCATTTAAATGTTATGACTTAACTTTTTAATCTAGCATACCATACAGTCTACTATTGCTACCTACATCTTCTATATTTTTACTGGGTGTATAATATTCTATTACCTGAATGGAACCATAATTTACTGAGATATTTCACTCATTTTTTTGAATTAAGGATTATTTCCAATGTCTTATGACTATAAATGAATTACAATAAACACAAAGCATACTATAATAAATATATTCATGCAAATAGAGCTTTTGGTATTACATATTTTATCAAGCTTATTTTTTTTTAGACATGAGGTTATAGAGTTAAAGGTTACAGATACTTTTGCCTTCTAAAACATTGCCTGTTTTTCCAAAGATCTACAACTAATTCTACTGCTACTGCCAACAATACTGAGATATGGTTTGCACTGCACCCACCAGGCTGCAAGTTAAAAACACACATTTCCTATCTGTACCATATGCATTTAATTTGTACTTCTCATATGCAACACTTTAGGTCTGTAAAAAACAACAGTATTTTTATTTGCATAACTTACTGTCACTTAAAAGATAACTTCTACTAAAAACCTTTCCTTATTGCTTCTTCAATAAAGCAGAATACATGTAAGTTAAGTTCCTACCTGTGTAGTGGATGGGGCTTGATTTTGGGTTTTTCAGAAACAGAGGCGAGACATTTAATTTGAAGTTTGGATGTTGGTGATGTGTCCAAATCTTGGCTAAGCTCACCTTCAGTTTTCTTAATGAATTCATCGTAAGTCTAAGTTTGGAAGAGTTAGAGGTGTTATTACACAGAATGTTTTATTTAAATCATTAGGGCATTTAAAATTTTTAAATAGCATAATTTAAACATTAAACCAGTAATTAAACCAGTAAAAAGACAGAGCATAAAGATCTCCCTCCCTGCTCCCTACCACATCTTCAGCACTGCAAAAAAAAGGAAAAAAGAAATAAATTTCAATACAAAGCTAAGTATTTATGAAATGGCAATACAAACCCAGACACATTAAAAACCTTAAACTCAAATTTGTTACATGTTATTTTCTATTATTTTTTTTTTTGCAGATGGGTAGGTTGAGGTAGGGTCTCACAATGTAGCCTTAGCTGACTTGGAATTCACTATGTAGAACAGACTGCTCTTGAACTCACAGAGCCCCATCTACCAGTCCCTGTCTTCTAGTGCTGGGACTAAAGGCATGAGCTACCATACCCTACCTTGTGGGTTTGTTTTTTTTTTTTTTTCCTGAGTTTCAATGGCAGTAAACTTCTTTAAGAGACAGTATTTGGGGGAAATTGAGTGTAATCAGTCAGATGGTCAGAATTACTAAAACAGTCGTCTGGTTATTAAAATACCCATTTTCAATAGTTACCAGAACTTCGCTGCTTCACTGCTGATACAACTATCATTAGTATGGCATCCAAAAGGGGCTCTCTATCTATCACGTCTTTCCTTCATTTGGAAGGCTAAACTCACTTGTACAACTGTATTTGATGTAATAGCTGAAAAGAAAGTTAAGCACTTTTTATCCAGGATGTAGCTAGGTCTGGTCTAAACTAGATTGTTAATAAATGTTTATAGAATAAAAGATTTATGGATCTTTTTTAATTGCTACAGATTCTTAACATCTGGACTAAAACCCCTACTTTTAAAACTCTTATCCATATTATCTTCATCTGAATTATCAATGCTTGATAAATTCTGCTATTAATCACTAACTAAACATACACAGCCAGATGGCCCATCTAGCTAGGTCTACATAGAAGGGATAGTTACTCAGACCTGAAAGCATTACTGATCTAAGTTTAGTTCACTCATTAAGTAGGTGACCAATAAAGTCCACTAGGTCTTTTTCCATATAAATTGACATATAATTTCTCTATGGCATAATTTTAAAACCTAAATACATAACTCTCTTTAATTTTTGTTTAGTCATTTAGCGAAATGTTGAGTGAGACGGCTCATACAGCACTTTTCCAGAGACTTTCTATCAATGCCTATCTTTTAAACTTGAAAAGTTCTTTTGAGACAGGATTTTGGTATGTAGCACAGGCTGGACTCAAACCTGAGATCCTCCTGCTCCATGTTCCAAGTAATAGAATCATATTATTGCACATTTTTAGCAACACTGTTTATTCTTAATTTATTTCCAGTATTACTTTAATGGCTCAGAGTTGTATGACCAATCAGATAAAACCCAGACCCCTTAGTTTAACCTCTAGTTTCCTGAGTGTCACTTTCATTTGAACTTGTTTTCCCACTGCTTTCCAATAGGGACGCCCAGCACGGCCTCTGTGTCTGTGCTGCTGTGAGTCAGGTCGAATCTGAATCCCGTTTCTACTTCAGTCTCCTAAAGTTAACTGTAGGAATGTTTGGCTAACCTGGACCTGGTCATTTATTATAACCACTTTTCTAACTTTGAAACACCACGTAAGTTCTGATGCCAGCTATCTCCAAGTGATGTACCTGTGCGAATGTTTATTCCACATTTATTAACAGGCCTATTTTCATGGAAAGATATAGAATTCAGAATTAGAAATAAATCCTGCCTTTATCATCTATGAGTTGTGTGTCCCTGGATAGGTCCTTAATCCTATTTAAACTCAGTTTTCTTATGAGGATTAAATAAAAATATATTCAATTACCTGAGTTTCCCCACATATAAAAATAGTCATCTAAATACAGGAAGAATTGTGTTAAACAACAAATATCAATGGGTAAAAATTAAAAGGAAGGAAAATTTGTGGCTCAACACAACAATGCACTTTCTCCCTTTTGGTTAACTTAAAGGTCAAACAGTTTCAACTGTGTTGAAACTGTGAACATGTCCAGATCTGGACAGTTCTCTCTGGCGGGGGCCTGAGAACAGACTCTTGTAATTTAGTAGGCGGTTCAGATGGATGCCATGACAAATACTATGATTCAGAACAACTAGGCCAGCGCAGCAAGGGAGAGGTTGGGGGAAGGAAGGAACAAACCAACTTGAAAGTGAGAGAGACAGAGGAAAGAAAAGAGGAGAGGGACAAAGACAAACAGAAAGACAGGAGGGACACAGAGGGACTGAGATTTGTAGAAGAGTCACCAGAGGAAGTAATAACTAAGAGACTATACAGATAATACAGGTAGGAGGGCTTAAAAATCCTAGTTAGAACCCTAGACTATGGCAACAGGAATAGAAGGAAACCAAAAGGAACTGGTAAAAGAGCAATCAGTGGGAACTGGGACTGCAGGGAAACAGAAGGAAGACATCAGCAAAAGCATATTTCTAGTGTTAGAATATGGAAGGGCGCTAGAGTTTAGGAGGAAATTCAACTTACAGCTGTTATTTAGGAACTGTCCTAAATTAGCTCAAGGATTTTAATAATTATGTGGCCTACTTGCAAGAAAAAAAGATGACAAAAATTTTAATACCTAGATCTGTTTATCCTTTTCATCTTAATATTTTTAAGAGAATATGAATAATCTTTATCACAACTATAATCTTAATCAGAAGTACACTTTAGTATTCAATATTTTAATATTTAGCTTAATATTTTGGATATCTTCGGATTCATTTTTAAAGATGATAAAATATTGCAGTACATGACTACTGAAAAATCCCATCCACTACTTTATTAAGAGCACTGCAGACACTTGAGCTTCACCTGTGAACTAACCTTGGCAGCTAACCCACGCCCATCTCACCTCCAGCTGCCTGATCAAACTGGCTTCCTGGGCTTTTAGCCTTTCCTTTTGTCTTTTTCTCTGCTCCTTTTTCAGCTGCTCCACAACTGACCTTCTTTTCCGTAGCTCGTCCTTCAGAGCTCTGATCCTACCTTCAATGTCACTCTGGTCAGATGTAGTTTCTGAAAGATATGAAATATTTTCATTAATCTAAACAAAGAAACCAGTAACTAATAAAAAAAAGTTATAATACTTAAAGTCAATATTTAAAATTTAAAAAGTTGAGCTTCTGAAAAATGTTATCAATAAAATGTGAGCTTACTTTTCCATAGTCTTTTTTCTTTAGTTTTCCTCATTATTTTCTAATTTCTAATATTACTATTTGTTTATTTTTAATTTATTTTATTCTTGTGAAAAATGTGTATGTGTGTGTGTTTAATGTGTGTGCATGAGTTTGAGTACATTTATGGAAACTTTTGGGAGTTGGTTCTCTCCTTCCATTGTGGTGGGTTTCTGGGATTGAACTCAGGTTGTCAGCCTTGTGAAGAAAGCATTCTTAATCCAGTAAACTCGTCAGCTCAGGATTTGAAACTGTAAATAGATGCTGAAAAACCATATCTTAGCAAGATACATAGTTGAAGTTTAAATTTGTGTGTTAGTGAAATTTGTACCTTCTGTAAAAAATTACGTCTGGTAGCAAAACATTCATACAATTATCCTTAGATATTAATACATGCTGTCATATTTTTAAAGCCAAATTAGGATAAAACTAAAATGTTTTTATTTTCAAATTGCGACTCATTAGCTGAGTTTTATTATCATGTAAAAAAGAGAAAAATATACCCTATATTAATCTTTCTTTGAAAGCTTTTAAAATTACTAAAATGAAGCTGGTTAAATTTTGTTTCTCCCCAGTAGTTTACATCTACACATGAGAGATGCAGTCATGGCAACATCCTAAGAAAGCACTTCATTATAACTGTGTCCTACACAGGGATGACAACAAACAGGCACCATTTGAAGGCGGTGCTTACTTCACTGCACTCAGAAATCACACAGTGACTGACTTCCTCCTCACACCTCTTGAATCACACACTGATTGCATCTCCACACACAAAATAACCTTGCAATAACAACACTATCAGACAGAAACCTCAAGATTAAAATGCATACTGTTCCACCGTGAGACTAGGTTTCTATCAGGTACTTCAGATTAAGTTACCTAAAAACAACAGAGCTCATTGAAATGCAAATGATCATTGTCTCCTTAAAATGGTGTGATCCAAATCTGGGCTACAAAGAAAAGCTAAATTCCTGTGATTTCTTTAATACTGACTTAACACGTATTAAAAAGGAAGCAGTGATAAGTAGTAGTGATAAGCACCTTTTTCAGACGCTTTCTCTTAATTTTGAAAGAAATTTGAGTGTTCTCTCTCTGCCTTTTGATTAGTTTGGATAGGGGTTTGTCGATTTTGTTGATTTTCTCAAGGAACCAGCTCTTCGTTTCATTGATTCTTTGGATTGTTTTCTGTGTCTCTATTTTGTTGATTTCAGCCCTCAGTTTGGTTATTTCCAGTCTTCTAGTCCTCCTGGGTGATTCTGCTTCTTTTTTTTCCAGAGCTTTCAGGTGTGCTGTTAAGTCACTAATGTGTGCTTTCTCTGTTTTTTTTATGTGGGCAGTAAGTGCTATGAACTTTCCTCTTAGCACTGCTTTCATAGTGTCCCATAGGTTGGTGTATGTTGTTTCTTTATTTTCGTTGAATTCAAGGAAGGCTTTAATTTCTTTATTTCTTCCTTGACCCAGGAGTGGTTCAGTAGTTGACTGTTCAGTTTCCATGAGTTTGCAGGCTTTTTGTTGGTGGAATTGTTGTTACATTCTAACTTTACTCCATGGTGATCTGACAAGACACAGGTGGTTACTCCAACTTTTTTGTATCTGTGGATGTTTGCTTTGTTACCGAGTATGTGATCA
>PVIU01020684.1:0-33417 GCA_004026605.1 Ondatra zibethicus | reverse complement strand
GAGGGGAGAGGGGGAAGGAGAAGGGAGAAGGGAAGGACTGGGGAGAGATTGGGGGAGTGGGAGGGTGGAGATCGAGGAAAGGTGGATGTTGGAGAAGGGAATAAGATATCTACATTGTTGGAGTCATTTTAGGATTAGCAAGATACTTGGCTCTAGAGGAGATCCCAGGTGTCCATAGGGATGTCCCCAGCTAGGTCCTTGGGCAGCAGAGGAGAGGGTGCCGAAACTATCATTGTCCCATAGTCACACTGATGAATATCTTGATCACATCCATAGAAATTTTGTCCGATGGATGGAGATAGAGACAGAGACCCATATTCACACCAGAGCAATGGATTGAGCTCTCAAGGTCCAGTCGAAGAGCAGAAGAACCTTCATCCAGCGACGGATGGAGATAGAGACAAAGACCCACGTTGGAACACTGGACTGAGCTCCCAAGGCCCAGTTGAAGAGCAGAAGGAGGGAGAAGATGAACACAGAATCAAGTGGTTTTCTTAATCATTAGCCCAAACCACAGTTTATAAGACTCCTCAACAGAAACTCTTAAGTCCTAGCTTTGTGACATTTTCTTGTTTCTATTTTTTATGATTTACAGTCCTTGCTTTATAGCGGTGGGGACAACACTATGTACTACCTTTAATTTTTCCACTAAACTAACCTCTATCATAGCCATTTAGTACATTTCTAACAAATCATTAATCATCAAAATTCTATTCAAACTAGCACTACTAAAATATAAAATAATTCCTTCAATTAAACTTAAGAAGAAATCATATTCATAATAATTCACAGGTTAAAAATGCCAAGTAGAACAGGACATTCCATGAGATAATCACACTACATTAAAGCCAGTGGATATCTGCCCACACCTACTCACACCATGCCAGATACCAGAGAAATATAAACATGTAAAGGCACAGCAGTAGCAAGAGACATTTTGGAGCCAAAGCCCTTAGGGCCTTTCCTAGCTGAGGTTCATCCATCAGTGCCTTGCATTCTGGTAAGTTGAACTCCTGAAGGTCAGGTGCCACCTGCTGCTCCTCTGACAGGCCACTGGCACCATATGACCCAGTTGTATCACTCCTTGGCACATGCCCAAAGGACTTCACATCATACTCCACATATACTTGCTTAGGCCATGCTCATTGTTGCTTAATTCACAATAAATGGAAAATGAAAACAACTTAAATGTTCTACATCTTATGAATGGATAAAGAAAATGTGGTATATATACACTAAGGCAATACTATTTAGCAATAGAGAAAAATAAAATCATGAGCTTTACATGTAAATAGATGAAATGATAAAATATTCATATTGAGTCAGATAACCCAGACCTAGAAGATAAGCACAGCTTTTGGAGCTTCTAGCTCTGTACATAGCCTGTAGTAACTACAGAAATCAGACAAGTAAAACAAGGCCATTGACAGGACAGGGGAAAGGGAAGCAATAGAGAGGGAAATGACAGGATATAAGTAATCCAATTAGGGAAGTAGGTAAAGGGGGTGCACCTTAGAGAGAGGGAAGGAGCTAAGTACAGAGGAATATGGGGGGCAGATAAAGCAGATTATCTGGATACAATAAATCTGATAGGGAAAATAGAAAAAGGGGGGCCTTAGGGATAGGGGAAGGTAAACACAGGGAAGGAAGGAGGTAAGAGATCAATATGGGTGGTTGAAAAAGCCACAAGTAATCATACTATTATCTATTTACCTATGTTGGTCCTATGCAGGTTCCCTGATGTCTGTACAGAGTCAGTGAGTTCCCACTAGCTCAGGTCAGCTTTTCTGTTGTCATCATAGAAACTTCACCCAGCAATTGATGGAAGCAGATGCAGAGATCCATAGGTAGTACCAGGCTGAGCTTCCAGAGTCTGGTTCAAGAGAGGAAGGAGCAATAATATGAGCAAAACGGTCAAGACAAAGATGGGGATATCCATAGAAACAGCTGACCAATTATTCTTAGATGTTTGGGTTTATACTGGAGTGTGGGCAAGTTATCATGGGCCACACTCAAAGAAAATTGATTCTTCCTTTTCCATGAATCAACAATTGCCAATCATTCTTTGGCTAGGAGTAAAAGTTCCTGCCTAGTTCTCTCCATGCTAAGATTTAGCCTAGCTACAGCCTGTGGAATCAGGTATTATACATGATATTATACCTATCATGAATATAAATATGCAGGTAGGTGTCTTTCTGATTTCAGAATTTACTTTTCCCTTTTTCTGTCTCTTATACTCTTTCTGTCCCTTCTTTCACAATGGTCCCTGAGACTTGGGAAGAGGTGTAAGAATATATGTTTCTGTTAGGGTTGAGAATTCTGGGATATCTTATTATCTGCACCTTGTACAGCTGTGGGTCTCTAAGTTGATCATTATCTAGTACCAACAGAAGCTTCTCTCATGAGTATTAATAACTTCCTTCATCTATATGTATAACAATAAATTATTAGGAATTGTTTTAATACTATGTTAATTTGGCAGAATAATAAGAATAGAGTCTATGATCTGTCTAGTCATAAGTTCTTGGAGCAATAATCATAACAGATATGGGTTTAACCTTGAGAAGTAGGCCTTAAATACATTCTGAAAGCAATTGGTAATGTCTATAACTTTCGTTGCACAATTGTAACAGTGGACATTTCTTGCTAGACCAGCCATTATTGTGACTTGAAGGATTCAGTTGGGTAGCTGTATGATTACTTTTTCCTTTTGATAGTATGCATAACAACTTCCAGCAACTATTCACTGTGTTTGTGTTATAATTGTCTCTTTGTTATTGGTGGTTGTAATTTAGGCCTATGTTTCCAGTTTCTTGGCATCTTACTCAAGAATAAAATTAATGTGTATATGGGTTGCAAAGTAGGAAGACTAGTATATGCAAACAAAAGCAATAGTATAGATCAGACATAATAGTACAGCAGTCCAGATAGACAATACTCAAACACCCTGACTACTGCCCTGGTCTTCCTTTAGTTTGATTGCTAAGCAAAATGGCATATGTATTTCTGACTTGACTGAGAGGCTTGAATTAACTTTTTGCTTACTGTCTATGTCTTTTCCCATTATGCATTTGATTTTAATTATTTATATACTCAACTGTTCATAGGGATAAGATAGTATCTAGGGTCTAGGGTAGTCATAAAAGTTCATTCAGGGGACAGTTTCCATTCTTGTCTATGTTAGCTAGTCTTGGCAAGATATGTCTCCTTAATTCTGTACCCTGGTATGTTTTGAAATGCATTTCAATAGAACTTTGCAGGCAAATGGATGGAGCTAGAAAACATCATCTTGAATGAGGTAACCCAGACACAGAAAGACAATTATCACATGTACCCACTCATAAGTGGTTTTTAAACATAAAGCAAAAAAACCAGGCCACAAATCACAATCCCAGAGAATTAGACAATGCGGACACACTAAGAGAGACAAATATAGATCTAATCTACATGGAAGCAGAAAAAGGCATGATCTCCCGAGTAAACTGGGTGCATGGGGACCTTGGAGGAGGGTTGAAGGGCAGGAGAGAGGCAGGGAGGGGAGCAGAGAAAAATGTAGAGCTCAATAAAAAAATTGTGTTCTATGTTGCTAATACATAAAATAGAAATAAAATTTGGGCAAATAAAAAAGGGAATTCTCCGTCAAATGGCCAAGAAACCTTAAAGAAATGTTCAAATGTTCTTAGTCACTGGGGAAATATAAACCAAAACGACTCTGCGATTCCCTCTTATACCTGCCAAAGTAACTAAGATCAAAATACAAATAACATCTTATGCTGGAGAGGATATTGAGCAAGGGGAAGATTTCTTCATTGCTGGTGGGAGTGCAAACTTGTACAGCCACTTTGGAAATCAGTATGGCAGTTTGTGAGAATATTGGAAATTGATCTACCCCAAGACCCAGCCATTCCTGGGAATATACCCAAAGGATGCTCAATCATACAACAAAGGCACTTACGCAACTATGTTCAGAGTAGCTTTATTCAAAATAGACAGAAACAACCTAGATGTCTCTCAACTGAATAATTGATAAAGGAAATGTGATACATTTGCACAATGGAGTATTACACAGTTGTTAAAATTTATGGCATCAGGAACTTTACTGACAAATGGATCGAACTAGAAAAGATAATCCTGAAAGAGGTCACCCAGTTGCAGAAAAATAAGTGTGGTATGTACTTACTCTAAACTAGTATTATCTTCAAAGGAGGACCATACTACAATCCACAGACCCAAAGAAGCTAAGTATCAAGGAGAGCACAAGGCAGGATACATGGATCTTCCTATAAAGGGAAAATAGAAGAGATCTCATATGTGGACTGGGTTGGAATGGGAACAAGAGGAATCAGGTTGAGGGTGGATGGAGGGAGAGAGTTACTAAAAGAAATGACTGGAAAGGGGGGGTCATATCAGGGTCAGGTAGAAATTTAGTGCAAGGAAAACTCCCAGGAATCTACAATGATGATCCCATCTAAGATTCCCAGAAATAGTGGTTATGTACCCTGAACTGGCCATCACCTGTGGCCAGGCAAGTCTTTCAGTAGATGGATTCAGACATGAACCCAATCACACAACCTTTGACCTACAGTCTGTCCTGCCTATGGATGTGCTGGGGTAAGAGTGGAACAGAGATTGTGGGACTGACCAAACAGTGACTGCTCCATCTCAGATGCATGCTATGCCCTGATCCTGCCTGAAGGACCAGAACCCAGAGCCTGGATGGCCCAGAGACCTAGGATAAAACTAATCACGACTGGAGGAAAAAAAGTCAGTATAATGATGCCTAATGATATTCTGCTATATTCATAGATTGGTGCTAGCTCAATTGTTATCAGTGATTCTTCATTCAGCAACTGATGGAAACAGATGCAGAGACCCATGGCCAAATATTAGGCAGAGCTCGGGGGATCCTGCTGAAGAGAGGGAGAAAGGATTGTAGGAGCCAGAGGGGTCAAGGATATCATAAGAAAACCCACAGAATCAACTAACCTGAGATCACAGGGTATCACAGAGACTGAACTAAAAATTAGGGAGCCTGCATTTGATTGACCTAAGCTTTCTGCATATGTATGGTTGCCTAGTTTGGTTTTCCTGTGGGACTCCTAGGAGGAGCAGAGGATCTCTCTGTGCTTTTACTAGCTTTTGGGAACAGATTCCTCATACTGGGTTGCCTTGTCCAGGCTTAATACATGAGGAGGTAATTAGTCCTACAGCAACTTGATACTCCATGCTGTGTTGATACCCAGGAGAGTCCTGCCCCTTTCTGAACAGAGAGAGGAGTGCATTGGGGGATGGAGGGAAAGTGGGGTGAGAAAATGGCAGATGAAGGAGAAAAAAACAGCAGTCAGGATGTAAAATAAATTTAATAATTAAAGTGCACTGTTTATATCTGTACTGCAGTTTTCATTGGGTGGTTTTCTTGATATCAAGTTTTTTCTTTAGTTCTTTTTATGTTTAGATATAAGCTCTCTATCAGACTTGTATCCAGTAAAAATCTTTCCTCATTCTGTAGCCTGCCACTTTGTCTGAACAATAGTGTCTTTGCCATATAGAGGGTTTTCAGTTGCTTGATATCCCATTTAAGAATTATTCTTACTCTCCTTCTTACAGGGTATTTGATCATGCTGTGAACCTCGAGAGTGTGTTATTTACTGGAAAAACCTGCCCCTATCTGTGGTGTGGCTCAGCCCTAGCACGCATCTTTAATTCAAGAGTTTTCTGCTTGAATTTTGTAAACAGAATTAAATAAAATCAACCAAAGGTCGAGAGACAGAGCAAGCAACCAGGTGACAGGTAAGGATGACCCCAAAAGTGAGGAGGACAGAGAGACATGCACAGGAGGTATGAGGGAAGGACTTCTGGTTGGAGGAGTTTTTGTTTCAGAGGAGGAGAAAGATCTATTTCTGGGATGATAACGGAGGAGAAAGCAATTGCTTTCTCTGCTTCTCTGAGCTAGCAGATTTTCAGTCAAGCATCTAGTTTCCAAGACTTTATTGATAAAATAGTACAATAGAGACTTAGTTAAAAACAACAGTGCCTGTGTAAATACTGTTCTATTTAGAAAACTATTTACTTTACCAATAAGTTCAGTATTACTCCCAACATTACATTACATTTGATTAGGTGTATCTGGCATTATGAAAGGTCCTTGATTCATTTGAAGTTCAGTTTTATGCAGGGTAGATTTATTTACATTCTTCTACATGGAGCCACCACTAAGAACAACAACTAATAAAGGGGCCTCATGAAATAGAAAAGCTTCTATATGCCTAAGGACACCATCATTTGGACAAAGCGGCAGGCTACAGAATGGGAACAATTCTTGATCATTTACACATCTAACATCCAGATTATACCTAATAAGAACTAAAACAAGTGGGCATCAAAAAATAACTCAATTAAAATGGGGCACAGAAGTAAACAGTGATTTCTAAAAGGAAGAAAACAAGTAAAAAATGACTAACATCACTAGTTAACAGAGATGCAAATCAAAAACTACGGTTTTTTTGAGACAGGGTTTCTCTGTAGCTTTGGAGCCTGTCCTGGAACTAGCTCTTGTAGACCAGGCTAGCCTCGAACTCACAGAGATCCACCTGCCTCTGCGTCCCAAGTGCTGAGATCCACCTGTTTCTGCTTCCTGAGTGTGAGTGCTAGGATTAAAGGCATATACCACCACCACCCGACCAAAACTTTTATATTTCATTTTATATCAGTCAGAATGGACAAGATCAGTAAAACAAATGACAGTTCATGATAGCCAGCATGTGGGGAAAGGAGAATACTTATGCCTTACTGGTTTGAGTACAAACTTGTACAGCCACTATGAAAATCAGTGTTCCAGTTCCTGGGGAAATTGGGAATAGATTTACCTTATGGACCAGCTATACCACTCCAGAGCAATTACCCAAAGGAATGTACATTCTAATATACAGAGACATTGTTTATCTACGTTCATTTCTGCATTATTCAGAAGAATCTGAAATTCAAAACAGCCTAGATGCCTATCAACAGAAAAATGGACAAGTAAAATGTGTTTATATAAAAGAATATTACTCAGTTGTTAAAAATGGAATTATTAAATCTGAAGAAAATGGATTAAGCTATAAAATGCTATCTTGAGTTAAACCAGACCCCCAAAAGACAAATGTTATGTATATTTTATTTTTTAAGCCTTTGAAGCTCATGTTACAATCCATAAAACCACAGGTTAGATATACAGTAAGGAACTAGTTGGGAGAGAATGGTCTCACAAGGGGAAATAGAATACACAGTTGAAGGGTTGTAAGAAAATCTACTACTGCAGAAGGTTCCTTTTTTTTCCTTCTTTTTACATACTAACCATAGCTTCCTCTCTGCCCCCTCTTTCCAGCTCTCCCCGATTCTTCTCTTCCTTCCCCACTCCATCCATTCTTCCTCCACTTTTTCTCTTCAGATACAAGTGGGCATCCTGTGAGTATCAGCCAGCCATAGTATATCAAGCTGCAGTGACATCAGGCACCTCCTTCTCCAGTAAGGTTGGATGTGGCAAGCCAGCAGGAGTAATGGGTTCCAAAATCAGACAAAAGTGTAAGACACTTGCTCCACTCTCACAGCTAGGAGTCGACCACAAAAACCAAGCTACACAAATGCAACACATATGTAGAGGGCCTAGTTCAGTTCCATGCAGGTCCCCTGGTTGTCAGTTCAGTCTTTGTGACCCCTATAAGCCCTGCTTAATTGGTTTTGTGGGTTATCTTGTGGAGCCTTTAACACCACTCGTTCCTACAATCCTTCCACCCCCTCTTCTGCAAGATTCCCTGACCTCCGCCTAACATTTGGCTACTGGTCTCTGAATCTGTTTCCAACAGTTGCTGCGTGAAGCATCTCTAATGAACACTGGCCTAGGCACCAGTCTATGATATAGATGAAGATCATTAGGATGCCAAGGATACAGAGTTTCTGAGATACAACATGACTGACACACATACCAACTAATGAGATGGTAGCAGCATGCACTGGGCCTCCACAGGTTCAAGTAAGACAGGGTCCTGACACTGACAGGGGTAAGTGGATACGATTTTCCATAAGCTATCTTCATTTGAGTTTCACCTGTATAAAAAAATTGTTTTCCCCAATGAAGTCTGTATAAAGAGACACTTGTTTGTTGCCGGCTGCTCAGTCCTGAAATAATTACACAGAAACCATGTTATTTACAATACTGTTTGGCTAATAGTTTAAGCATATTTCTGGATAACTCATATCTTAAATTAACCCATCTCCATTAATCTGTGTATTGTCATGAAGCTGTGCTTTACCGGGTAAAGTTTGGGCGTCTGTCTCCAGCAGGACTACATGGCTTCTCCTTGACTCCGCCTTCTTTCCCTTAGCATTCAGTTTAGTTTTCCCTGTCTAGCTCTACTGTAATTTATCACAGGCCAAGGCAGATTTCTTTATTAACTAATGGTATTCACAACATACAGAGGGGGGAATCCCACATCAACTACCCTTTTGTGTTTAAATGAAAAGGAAGATTTTAACTTTAACACAGAAAATTCATATAACAGGTATAAAGCAAGAAGTACAGTTACAGTATTTATACATACTTTACCTTTTATCATAACTAAGGAAAATATAATTATAACTATTTATTCTTCAACTCCATCAAAGACTCCAGAAGGATATAATATTACCTAAGCAAACAGGAAGTGCATTGTAAGCAAATTCCAAAACTCTAGACTTGACAGAGACATCTTGCTGCCTGGACAGTCACTCCAAGTTCTTCTGTAATGCTGCAGGCACCCATCTTCAGCCTACTGGCCCATAGTATCTGAAAGACTTTCCCATAAAACAGGAAATTTCAAAAACAGTTCCACCTATATTGGCAGTTTGTCAGTCACTTTCTTCTGTGTCCTGCAGAATCTCTGCAGACTCTTTTATGAAGTAGGAACCCCAGAGGATCATTGGGGAAATTAACAACTTAAGGGTAGGCCCTACAACCAGCAATAGATGGTTAACACAAAATGAATTCAAAAGATTTTGTTGCATATTGTTTTGTTTGTACTTTTGTCTCACACTGCTTTATTCAATACTTTTTTCTGACTTATATTTTGAGTGTATATTATGGTATCTAATTTTGTATTTTATAGGGTTTTTTATGTTTGTATGTTTCTTATGCTTTCTTGTTTTTTTTTAAAATTCTGGTTAGTTTGCTGTTTTATTTCCCTTTATGTTTTTCAAAATGATGAGAAAGAAGGGGTGGAATTGGGTGGGTGGATGGGGAATATCTGGAAGGAGATAAGAGAGGAGAAACATTGATTATAATATATTATATAAAATTATTTTCTATAAAATTTAGAGAAAGGAATATGTATATTCCATCTTATAATATAATAAAATATCTAAAATTCATTTTTATACATATGCGTCTGTCATTATGTGCACATATATGTAACAGGTAACTGCTGAATACAAAAATATCTTAATTACTGTTCTATTGCAAAGAGACAATGATTAAGGCAGCTTATGAAAGAAAGCGTTTAATTGGGAGCTTGTTTAGTTTTGAGGGATTATCCATGACTAACACAGTGAGAAGCATTTTGGCAAGCAGGCAGACACGGTGCTGGAGAAGTACCTGAAAACTTATGTCTTCATCTGCAGACAGGAGGAAGAGATCAAGGCTGGGCCTCACATGGATTTTGAAAGCTCAAAGCCCACCCCCAATGGCACACTTCCTTCAATGAAGCCTCACCTTGTAGTCCTTGCTAAAAGGTTCACCAACTGGGAAACATGGCATTCAAATATATGACCCTATGCTGGCCTTGTAACTTCAATATTGGTTCTGAAGCAATACTTTTCAAGGAATAAATCACAGTTATTAATGTAAAATGAAAAAAATATGAACATGTATTTCCTAAATGGCAGAAGACATCTTAGGTAGATCTAATCTAGGGCTGGTTGAAGAACTCTTTCATTTTCAAAAGATATTAAGCTACAAAATAGGATACAATATTTTCAAACATTTCTGAAAGGTAGTATTTCCAAAATTCAACTGTCCAAAAAAAAATCTATTAGAAAATGAAAAAAATTAGCAGAGTATTTAATTTATGGCATAAAGATATGGCAGATAAGTGCATGGGATTATGTGTACCATCAGCACAAAAAAAGATACAGACAGCACAATGAGTATCAGCACATTCTAATCAATCCAGTTAAATTTAATGACAATAGGTATAATAGCACATTTTGGCCAGAATATTGAAAAATCTGTGCTATGAATTCATTGCACATGGGAATACAGGTAATATTACCATTAAAAAGAAAATAGTAGCTGAGTGGTGTTGGTGCTCACCTTTAATATAAGGAGAATAATCTATTTTCACTAAAGGAAAAAGTGTATAAAAATGACCTATTCAAGATGTGATCTTGAGATCTAAACAGAGTTCTCAAAGGAAGATATAAAACTAGTTATGAAATATCTCAAAACCATATTACCATCCCAAGCAATTAGAGAACTGAAAATCAGAACAACTTTGGTATTCTACCTTACCCTAGTTAGAATGCCAAAGAACAACAAAATAACCAACAACAAATGCTGGAGAGGATATGGGGAAATGGGGAAATATTGGAAACCATTCCATTTTTACTGTTGATGGGATTAGAAACTGGATTGTAGCAACTTTTAAAATCAGTATGGAGAACACTTCAAAAACTAAAACTAAATATACTGCATGACTCATATTTACCACTGTATTGCATATATCCATGGGATTTGACATCCTGCTCTAATGATATTTGCTTAGCCATCTTTATTGCCACCCTATTATCAATAACAAGGTACTGGAAACAATCTTAATGCCCTAGAACTGATGAATGAATGATGAAAATGCGGTACATATATACCACTGAATACTTGTCAGTTGTAAAGAAAAATAAGTATCAGCATGTAAGTATCTACCTAAAATAAATTATATCCATCCATACATACATATATACATATATAGTTGAAATGAAAGTTCCTCATGTGTGTTGACAAGTCTCCTTCCAAGAGCCATAGGTTGGTCAGCGCTGTTCAAGAGAGTTAACATTATATTATCTTGATCTGGTCCCTGGCTACTTCCAAGAGTTGAATGGATAAGGTCCCAATTGCTAAAGACACATGTACTTCTGACTCATGACATAGAGAATCTGAGCTGGATAGGACTTGAAAACTTCTTTTCTAAGGACTAACTTTTATAGTACCAGAAGTTTCTATGCAAGCATCTGAGAGATGATTGTTACCACCAATATTCTTACCCAACTATAATGCTCATGAAGTACAATAATGACCAACATGGCATTATATACCTAATGGTGCAACAGTGTCGCACATTTTCTGATGGTAACCAATGTGGCTTACGGCCTACTCAACAAGAGGGAAATCATGCCTGGTACTAAAAACCTACCCAGTTATCTTTGGGATAGTGAAGTTATGGATCTTGGAAAACTTACACTGCCTTTTTACTAAAACAGCAAAATCCCTAGCTATATTCTAAATATTTAACCTTATACCAACAGATATATATAGGTCTAACTTCTCATCAAAAGAAGGTCTCTTTGCAACAGACTAAGACCATTGTGGGTAATCACAACTGATTTGCACAAATGCAGAGAATTAAGTGACCATATGTTATCCACCCAGCCCCAATTTTGTAGTTAGTAGGCATCTCTAACACAGCTTTTGCACCCAAGGCTCAAGAACCACAGGAGAAGAGCAGCCTGGAAGACTTTAAGAAGCCAGAGGAAAAAAAAGTTTGCTGTAATACTTTGTCTCCTAGAAAACCCACAGAAGCTACAGTCATGAAGTTTCAACAATAGGGCTGCCTAAACAAGACCAGAACATGGATGACACCAATTGTCATGTTAATATGGAAGGAGACAATTACATGGGGTCCCAACCCTAGAGAAAGAATTACAGGCATTCTAGGAATGTTAAGAACAGAAGAAACTGTTCAGCAGAGAGAGCCCACCAATGGCTTATCCAATACCAAGTGGTCAGTGCTGAAATCACATACAATACAACCTATATAAAATGACTGAGCAGAGCATGAATCTGAGAAAGCAATGAGCTTATTTGATTAGCGTTGTTGAAGGGAGGAAAGGGAATGGAGAATAATAAAATTTTAATTAAAAATATTTTAAAATAGTTAAAAACTAAAATGATACTAAATTGATTACCAATTTTCATTTTGATAGTACCATGTTCATAAAACTTCTTAGTATTTTTCACCTTTGACATGTAGGAATTAGATGTAAGGTTCCTCCTCTATCTCCATCTAAAGGAAGTCTTGTGAAGTGGCTACAATACATCTTAGGATCAGAAGACAAAAAATACTCTATGCATGTGCATCTATATCATCATGTCCTTACATTTATAATGACAGTATTTTATAAGCATGACATTTACAATGAGTCTGAGTATGTCATTTACAAATAAAAGTATTGTATTATCCATATAAGCCTAATCATATGGAGAGAGGTTGCAGTTACTCATATTAGAAAGCGACTAGTACCTGTGCAAGTACCACAGTGCACACAGCTTGTCTCATCTGTTGTCGAGAACATTCATGAGTCCTCCCAGTAGCATATAGACACATGAACAATAAATTTATTTAGTCAATTCCTAGGGAACAAATATAATATCCTTCACTTTTCATCTCTACTTCTGGATCGAGGGAGATAACAGTCTTTTAACTTTATTTAATCTAACCACTGAGAAAGAAATTGCTCTCTTTTTTCTGAAGATTGTCTTCTTCCTTTGCATTCTCTATCTTGTAGGTATCGATGAGGTGAGATATGGACAGCCTATACTATCTTAAAGCCAAGATATGTGGCAACAAAGACTAGTATATAAATAAGACTCATAAAAATGCCAGTTTTAATCTTTAATTCTGAAGACAACACAGTATATCTCATTCCCTTTTTGTGAAAGCATAATTCTTACATTATTTCAGCACATTCTCCTTGTCATAACCTAAAACATATACATGAATATTGTTCAATAAAAGTGATTTTAAAAATGAGTAATACATCATACATGTATATATATATATATACATATATACATATATAATTACATGACAAGGCATTGCTATTATCAAGGGAAACATTTTCGGGATTCTCACATAAAAGGCATCATGGCTACCTAGAAGTTATAATACTTAAATTTAGGAGCAATACTATACCTAGAAGAAGGTTTGTAGGCAGTCTAATTATCTAACAACTATGAGTGAGACATTACTGAAAGCAAGATGATGTGAAGGTATTATCTATGTAGCCTAATCATCCTAAGCAGCTTTCATAACTTCAATTACAGCATGACATATTAACACTGATTGATTGTCTTACCTGTTAGGGAATGCAAAATACATTTTGTAACTTTATATGACAAAGGAAGATATATTGACTTCTACCCAGAAAAAAATAGTTGATTCTAATGATCAGGGACATATTTTTCATATATTTTTTTTATCCTGGGATTAAATGTACACATTACCATGCCTGGATAACTTTGTATATTTTATCATTTATGTATACCCAGTGGTGTGAAACCTGAATCCTGATTGTGTTTATCTGCAGTTTCTAGAAAATGTACCTACAGCTGTCATTTATCTTATATTTCCTACCCAAATACTGTAACTGGTTATTCATCCAGATTATTTATGTACTATAGATAAACATGTAGTAACTTTATTTACATAAATTTAATTTTATTCTCATAGTTTTATGTTCCTGCATCTATCTGTTCCTGAAGCAAATGCTGTAGAAAAGAAAAGCAAGTTGTGAAGCCATAGTATGGATAGTTAAAGTTTCTTCAACTTTACTATCCAAGGCCAAAACAAATGAGCTTTACTCTACCCAATATGGTGGCTTTCACTTGCATTTCACATGATTAGCATTCATCTTAGTAAAGCACTGCCCAGGCACTCCATAACTACCATATCTGGTCTTCATTTCAGCATTTGGAATAAAGAAGACTGGCACATTGAGCTAATTTTTTAACAAGTCATAGACAATAGTTAATTTTACCACACATTTCTCTCAGAAGCAATCCTGTCATGTTCCATCATTATCATTTTTCTTTCTTGGTGTGCTTCTAAGTGTTCTCCAACATTTTCTTCTATAACCCATAGAACTGAAACCATTATGAAGAAGTCAGATGTGAAGATGGATGAAATGTATTCTGGAATCAGTAAATTTATCTTCTGTTTGGAGACATATTATGACTATATGCATGCAGCTACCAACCTTGCATTTGTTGAACCTTACAATACAGAGAGAGGTTGCAGTTATTCATAGTACAAAGTAACTGCTACTTCTCTAGGCATTATAGTGCACATAATTTATTTGATGTTGGTGTGGGAGAATTGTCTGTATTCTGTTAATCATGATTTAAATAAATGCTGATTGGCCATTAGCCAGGATGTTTAGGTGGGACAACCAGACAGGAAGTAGAGGCGGAGCAAGGAGAATAGGAGTATTCTGGGAAGCAGGAAGCTCCCTTGCCAGTTCTGCCCAGACTACCGAAGAAGCAGGATGTGACCTGCCCCGCTTGAAAAAGGTACAGAGCCATGTGGCTAACATAGATAAGAATAATGGATTAATAAGCTATAAGAGCTAGTATGAAACCTGAGCTAATGGGCCAATCAGTTTATAACCTAATGTAGACTCTTTGCATGATTTTTCTTTGGGGCTTGCCGGCTGTGGGGTACTGGGCAGGACAGAAACCCCAACAAGCCAGCCCTCATGTTACAGAATGGCACCCACGTGGATAACTGCATCCACAGAAAGCCTGAGAAAGCTTGGGAAAGAATAGAGTAAAGCATGTTTTCTTGGTAGCAGCAATTTCTCGGGTCTGCTCTGCTTGCTAGAGGCAAGCAAGCCCTCTCATCTAAGAGAGGCTTCCTGACTCAGCTTTAGCTGTAAAGCCTTGCAGCTCTTTTAAGAGGTCCTGCCATGAACACTCATGCTTTTCAGTTTTCAGCCGTAGCAGGTAAAACGCTGCGCCATTTTAAAACGCCGGCTTTCTGAGCCATCCTGCCAGGGCACACTCTGACTCTTTTGGGCAGGCATTCTGACTATGGAGCATTTGAATGTGGTTTGTGAGAAGAATGCTGCAACTTGCTTGCTGGCAGGTACTTTGAAATGCCATAGAGTTGTGGCAATAAACATGGCTACAGCCGGTACCTCAGCCATAAGGCTGAAATCTCAGAAAGCTAAGAAATGGACTGGATCTAGCTGTTAAAGCCACAGCTTTATTCCCTTCCATACTGCTTAGAAAATTAAAGACTCATATAGTCAGAAAAAGAGAGATATACAGTAAATAGAGATTCAAAAAAAAAACTCTAAATGGTTTAGAGTGTGTTAAAAATATATGCAGGCTAAAGATTAAAGTTCTTAAAGTAAAAAAAAAAAGAGAGAGAGAGAGTAGTTGGGTGTGGTGGTACGCACCTTTAATCCCAACACTTGGGAGGCAGGGTAGATTGACCTCTGTGATTTCAATGTGTGGTATCACACACCTTTAATCCCAAAGCTTGGGAGGCAGAGGAAGACAGATCTCTGTGAGTTCAAGTTCTGGTAGCACACACCTTTAATCCCAGCACTGGGGCGGCAGAGACAGGCAGATCTCTGTGAGTTCAAGAACAGCCTGGTCTACAGAGTGAGTTCCAAGACAAAGATACACAGAGAACCTGTCTCAAAAAGCCAAAAGTTAAAAGTAAAAATAAAAGAAATAGAGGTTAAAATAAAGCCACATAAAGATGGAAAATACACAGAGAATCTTGATACTGTATGCTATTATGCTCTCTTTGAATTGTTTGAATGCTGAGGAAGGAACAACAGCTGCTAAAAGACTTTTGTTTATAAATGCTGCTGAATTAATGCAAGGAAGGTATTTTGAAAATACCTTGACTTCAAAATTGAAGGCAAAAGGTATGTTACTTTGGAGAAGAGATTTTGCTTTTGTTTCCACAGAAAATGAGAGGCTGTGGATTCATTCTGAGTTAAGAAAAATCAGGTGTGATCAAGGAAGACCACCTGAGAAATCTCCGGCAGGAACAGATGGCTTGGATGTCTGAGTTCTACATCTAGAACAGATTCAAGATACTGCCTGAGATGATGAAGACTCACAGGATACTCCAGTCAGGACTTGATCATAACTCTAAATTTTCTTTAGGTCCCCATAAGATTATCAGCGCCCCCAACCAGCCAGAAGTAGCCTGGAATACTACGCCCACATTCCCAAAAAAATGGACTATGGATATGTTCCTTTGTTTAAAAAAAAAGAGGGGGAAGTGGTGCAGGAGAATTGTCCATATTCTGTCAATCATGATTTAAATAAATGCTGATTGGCCATTAGCCAGGATGTATAGGTGGGACAACCAGACAGGAAGTAGAGGTGAGAACAGGAAAATTCTGGGAAGCAGGAAGCTCCCTTGGCACTCCTGCACAGACGATTGAAGAGGCAGGATGTGACTCTGCGCCAATGAGAAAAGGTACTGAGCCATGTGGCTAACAGAGATAAGAATAATGGGTTAATGTAAGTTACAAGAGCTAATAAGAAGCCTGAGCTAATGGGCCAATCAGTTTATAACCTAATGCAGGCTCTCTGTGTGATATTTCTTTGGAGCTTGCCAGCTATGGGGTACTGGGCAGGACAGAAACCCCAAGCAGCCTGGCCCTTCATGCTACAAGATGTGGACTCACTGTCTCAGTTGACTCCAAAAATCAACAACTTTCATAATTATTCTCATGATAACATGATCCAAATGCAATACATCTCTTTATTTATAATTTCTGTGGAATGATAGTCACATTGTCCATTGCCATCCACCTCCATTTCAAGGTATCAAACTTGTTTCTTCTTTCTTTTCATTCTCAAATCCTTGTGTATTAATGAGGTGAAGAATGAACAAACCCAATCATCTTACAAAGACTTAAGTCAGGAGACAAAAACTAACATATGAATAAGGCAGGACTGCAAGATTATCTGTAATATTTCAATCATCATCAACAAAAGGACATATTAAATGAAAACTTTGGTGTGTTTTAATCAACTCTATGAAATATTGCTTCCTTGTATTTCATTTTACCAGCAACAATTTGATTCAGGATTGGTATCTAAAAGATTTTGTAGATACATGGCTATAGAAGCCTCCATCATACATTTTATCATACCTCCTATTATACTATAAGGTCTGTAAATGTTTGATTTTATACCAAATATCATAATACTGAATATCTCACAGACCATCTTTGTGCATTTCACACAAAGTAGAACCTGTTACTACGCTGACTTAAAGAGAATAAGAATCACAAAAAAGAAAAAAATGTATGCTCTTACCATACTTGATTATAAATATGACCAAAATATACTGAATGAAATTTTAAAGGCTCAATAAAAATATTACTTAAAAATGTAAATACAGAAAGAAATGATTCCTTATGTTTCTTCTTCTTCTTCTTCTTCTTCTTCTTCTTCTTCTTCTTCTTCTTCTTCTTCTTCTTCTTCTTCATGTTTCTCCTCCTCTTTCTCCTTCTGTTTTTCCATACATGGTTTCTATGTGACAGCCCTAGCTGTCCTGGAACTAGCTATGTAGATCAGGCTGGCCTTGAACTCACAGAGATCCACCTCCCTCTGCTTCCCAAGTGCTGAGGTTAAAGGCATGCACTACCACCACCCAGCCTTATGTTTTATTTTATCTAATACAGAGGACATTATATTAAAAATATAGTACTGACTGAGAAAAGCAGTCCATGAAAAAAATCAAATTTAAGCAGTATTTATCCAAAAATTGGTATCTACAGAAAGCACTAGAAGAAAAACTTCAACTTGAAGAAGTTAACCACATAGAAGGGAACACAAGGAATAAATAATCAAAGACCAACAAATCAAAAGAGGGGAATAACCCACAACTTAATAATGAAATAAGACTAATCAATAAATCCTGCTCATTGAAAACTTTTCATATCAGTTCTCTCAATTCCACAATTAAAAGATACAGAATAACAGACTGAGTTTGAAAATAGTATCCATCATTTTGCTGCAAGAAACATACTGTGCTGCTAGTCTTATGTCAACTCAACACAAGTTATGTTGTATGAAAGGAGTAAACCCCATTTGAGAAAATACCTCTGTAAGTTCCAGATGTTAGACATTTTATGAATTAGTGACTGATGGAAGGAGTGACCAGTCCATTGTGAGTTGTGTCATCCCTGTGTTGGTGGTTCTGTCTTTTATAAGAAAGCAGGATGAGCAAGCCTTAAAGCAGAACACCTATATGGCCTTTACAGCAGCTCCTCCCTCCAGATTCCTGCTCTGCTTGAGTTCCTTTCCTGGCTTCCTTCAATGATGGACTATGATGTGAAACTATAAGCCAAATCAAACCTTTTCTCTCCAACTTCCTTTTTGGTCCTGGTGTTTGGCTTCAGTAATAGAAAACCTAACTGAGACACACAACTTATCATCAAGTACAGATATCACCTCAGAATAAAAAGGATGAAAAAGATATTCCAAGCAAATGGGCCAATGAAGTAAGCATGTGTAGCTATTTTAATATCAGACATAATAAACTTAAATCAAAACTAGTACAAAAGTACAGGGAAGGACTGTACAAAGTCATCAAAGGAAAACTCCGCCAAAAAGACTGCAATTATAAACATCTAAGCACCAAACACAAAGGCATCCAAGTTCATTAAAAAACAAAAACACAACTGCAGCTTAAATAACATTTTGACACAGACACACTGAAAGGGGGTGACTTCATTAACCCACAGTCATCAATAGATAGATCATTCAAACAAAAAACATAGACAAATGCTGGAGCTTAATGACATTATAACTTAATTGAATTAATAAATTTTTATAGAGTATTTCAACCAAACACAAAATATGCCTTCTCATCATCCCTTGGGTATTTCTCTAAAATTGACCACACACTAGTAAACAAAACAAGTCTCAACAAATACAACAGAACTGAAATCTCACCTTGCATCTTATCTAGCACAGATTAAAGCCAGGTATTAACAACAGAAACAACAGAAAACTTATAAACTCATGGAACCTCACCACCTCACTACTGAATGAAAATGAGTCACAGCAGAAATTATGTATCAAATTCTTAAAAATTTAGAGAAACACAACATATCCAGACTTATGTGGCAAAATGAAAGCAGTTCTAAGAGGCAAATTTATAGCATTAAATGCCTACATAAAAAAAATGGATATATCTCATATTAGTAACTTAGTTGCATACCTGAAAGCTCTAGAAAAAAAAAGAAATAACATCGGAAAGTAGTAGACAGAAATAATTAATCCAACTCAGCAATGAAATAAAATAAATAGAAACAAAAATTACAGTGATCTATGTAATAAAGAGCTGGTTCTTTGAGAAAATCAGAAAGACTAATAATCAAATTAACTAAAATACATACAGATAAGACCCAAATTATTAATGCTATAGGCAAAATGGGAGAATCACCGGAGACACCAGAGAATCATGAGGGTATACTTAAAAACAACCTGTATGCTAACAAATTTGAAAACTTAAATGAAATGTATAAATTTCTTGATATATACAAACTACCAATATTAAATCAAGATCAGAAATGCAATTTAAAGAAGCATATAACCTCTAAGAAAATAGAAGCATAATTAAATGCCTACAAACGATAAGTAACAATTAAAAAAGCAATGACCACCACCAACAAAAACAACCAGGGCAAACTAGATACAACATAAAATTCTACCAAACTTTCAAATTATTCTGTGCAGCAGAAACCAAAAGAACACTGTCTAATTTTTCTAGAATACCACAATTACATGAAACTTAAAGATATAACAGAAAACAACTGACCAATTTCCCTTATTAACATAGATACAAAAATTTTCAATAAAATACTAACTAAATATAAGAAAACAACAAAAATATCAACCACTATGAATTAAGATTCATCCTAGCGATGATTAAAAAAATCGTATGATCATCTCATTAGATCCAGAAAAAAAAAAATCTGTGACAAAATTTAACACCAGGTCATGACAAAAGCCCTTTGGAGACTATATATATAAAAAGATATAATGCAACATAATAAAGTCAAATTATAGCAAGCCCAAAGCAAACTTCAATCTAAAGGGAGAGAAACTCAAAGCATTTGTACTAAAATCAGGAAAAAGACACGAATGTCCACTCTCTTCATACCTATACAATATAGTACTTAATGTCTTAGCTAGGGAAATAAGACAACTGAAGGAGATCAAGTGTTTACAAATTAGAAAGGACAATGCCAAAATATATTTGCAAATGATATGGCTATATACTTAAATGACTATAAAAATTCTACCAGGAAAATTCTTCATCTGATAGTGTTTATCACTTCAGGAACATGATAGAATATTGGCAAAGAAAATTCAGAGAAACATCACCTTTCACGATAGCCACGGATAGCATAAAGTATCTTGGGGTAACACTAACCAAGAAAGTAAAAGATCTATTTGACAAGAACTTTAAGACCTTGAAGAAAGAAATTGAAGAGGATACCAGAAAATGGAAGGATCTCCCATGCTCCTGGATTGGAAGGATCAATATAGTAAAAATGGCAATTCCACCAAAGGCAATCTATAGATTCAATGCAATCCCCATCAAAATCCCAACAAAATTCTTCTTAGACCTTGAGAGAACAATAACTAACTTTATATGGAAAAACAAAAAGCCCAGTATAACCAAAACAATCCTATACAATAAAGGAACTGCCGGAAGCATTACCATCCCTGACTTCAAACTATTACAGAGCTACAGTAATGATAACAGCTTGGTATTGGCATAAAAATAGAGATGTTGACCAATGGAATCGAATCGAAGACCCAGATATTAATCCACAAACCTATGAACACCTCATATTTGACAGAGAGGCTAAAAGTATACAATGGAAGAATGAAAGCATCTTCAACAAATGGTTCTGGCATAACTGGATGTCATCCTGTAGGAGAATGAAATTAGACCCTTATCTATCACCCTGCACAAAACTCAAGTCTAAATGGATTAAAGACCTCAACATAAATCTAACCACACTGAACCTGATAGAAGAGAAAGTGGGAAGTAGCCTGCAGTACGTGGGCACAGGAGACCACTTCTTGTGTAAAACCCCAAGGGCACAGACAATAAGAGCAACAATGAACAAATGGGACCTCCTGAAACTGAGGAGCTTCTGTAAAGGAAAAGACACAGTCATTAAGACAAAAAGGCATCCTACTGAATGGGAGAAGATCTTCACTGACCCCACATCAGACAAAGGTCTGATCTCCAAAATATACAAAGAACTCAAGAAACTAGATGTTAAAATTCTAAATACCACAATTAAAAAATGGGGTAAGGATCTGAATAGAGAATTCTCGACAGAAGAAGTTTGAATGGCCAAAAGATACTTAAGGTCATGTTCAACTTCCTTAGCGATTAGGGAAATGCAAATCAAAACAACTTTGAGATACCATCTTACACTTGTCAGAATGGCCAAAATCAAAAACACCAGCGATTGCCTATGCTGGAGAGGATGTGGAGTAAGGGGAACTCTCATCCATTGCTGGTGGGAATGCAAACTGGTCCAACCTCCTTGGAAATCAGGGTGGCGGTTCCTCAGGAAATTGGGAATCAACCTACCTCAGGATCCAGCAATACCACTGTTGGGAATATACCCAAGAGAATTCCAATCATACTACAAAAGCATTTGTGCAACTATGTTCATAGAAGCATTGTTTGTAATAGCCAGAACCTGGAAACAACCTAGGTGCCCCTCAATGGAAGAATGGATCAAGAAAGTGTGGATTATATACTCATTAGAATACTACTCAGCGGTAAAAAAAAACAATGACTTCTTGAATTTTGCATGCAAATGGATGGAAATAGAAAATGCTGTCCTGAGTGAGGTAACCCAAACCCAGAAAGATGATTATGGTATGTACTCACTCATTAGTGGAACATAGCAATAAAATAAAGGACACTAAGCACTTAGCTCACAAGCCCAGAGAAGCCGAATAGCAAGGTGAACCCAAAGAAAGCATATACAGATCCTCCTGGAAGTTGGAAGCAAACAAGATCACCAGGCAAAAAAATTTCATCCGATGGATGGAGATAGAGACAGAGACCCACATTCACATCAGAGCAATGGACTGAGCTCCCAAGGTGCAGTTGAAGAACAGAAGGTGGGAGAAGATGAATAAGGAAGTTAGGACCGTGAGGGGCTGGTCCACCTACTTAGACAGTGTGCCTGAACTAATGGGAGCGCACCAATTCTGCTGGACTGGGACTGAATGAGCATATGATCAAACCAGACTCTCTGAATGTGGCGGCGGAAGGGGGCAGACAGAGGAGCCATCAACAATGACACCAGGACCTATCTCTTCTGCATGTATTATCTTTTTGGGAACCGAGTCTTTTTGGATGCACACCTTCCTAGGCTGGGAGGCAGGGGGGTGGGCCTTGGACTCTGAACAGGGCAGGGCACCATGCCCTCTTTTATGGAAGATGGGGGAGGGAGGAGGGGTGGGGGTAGCGGGAGGGGACCAGGAGAAGGGGAATAAATGTAAAAATTTTATTTCTTTAATTATGTTTTTGAATGGAAAAAAATTTAAAAAAAATAAAAAAAGAAAATTCAGTAGCCTTCCTTTATACCAATGACAGACTGAGACAAAAACTGAAACAAAATCTTTCATAAAAGCCTCAAAAATACCTCGAGATAAATCTAACAAAGCAGGTGGAAGATAAGTGAAATAAAAACTTTACTACACTGAAGAAAGAAATTGAATTGATCATAAAATGAAATGTTTTCCCATGCTCTTGGATTGCTAGAATTGATGAAGTAAAAATGGTCATCCAATTAGCAATCTACAGATTCAATACAATCACTATCAAAATTTAAACACAATTCTTCAAAGACATTTATAGGACAATTTTCAACTTCATATGCAAACACAAAAATCCAAGGATAGCTAAAACAATCCTGAATAATAAAAGAAATGCTGGAGCTATCACCATCCTTTACCTCAAATTGTACTACACAGCTATATTAATAAAAACTGCAAGGTACTGGCATAAAAGTAGACACATTGCAATGGAATTGAACTGAAGACCCGTATATAAGTCTTCACACTTAAAAGACATTTAATAATTTGTTAAAGTGTACAGAAATACTGAAATACATGCAGCATCTTCAACAATTGGTGCTGGTCAAACTGGACGGCTGCATATAGGAGAACACAAATAGATCTATACTTACCATGCTTCACAACACTCAACCCCAAATAGGTCAATGACCTCATTTGTGAGAATTTATCAGCCTTTGGGGATCCTGAATTTAGGGGTGTGATCTTCTGTCTGCAGACATGGTAACTTGTAAGAGAAAAGAAGGTGTTTTCTTGCTCTCTCTTGGCTGGTGATTGGAATTCTGCTCCCAGCTCCCAGAGCCAACAAAGCAGAGGACCTTGGTGGCTGGTGGTTCTCTACCTTTATTGTGTGAGTGTTCCTCAAATAAATATTTGTTATCCTTTATTCTGGACTCTTGTGGACTTCCTTAGTTATGTCAACAGACCTCAACATGAGGTAGTGTACACCTCATCTAATAGAGAAAGTGTGGACTATTCTAACTCACTACACAGGAAGACTTTTTGAACAAAACACTGACAGCACAGGCACAAAGAACAACAATTAAATAAATAGTACCTCATGACCCTGAAAATCTTCTGTCATGACAAAAGACACCATCATTTGCACAAAGCAGCAGGTTACAGCATTGAAAAATGATTTTTACTAACTATACATCAGATAGACGGTTAATATCTAAAATATATAAAGAGGTCAAAGAACTGGAAATCATGAAGACACTTAATACAGAGTTCTAAAATATGGATATACAAGTGGCTGACAAAGACTTATAGAAATGTTCAACATCCTTAGCCACCAGGGAAACACAAATAAGAACTTTGTGATTTTTTTCCTTACACCAGTCAGAATGGCCAAGATCAATAAAACAAATGTCAGATCATGCTCACAAAGATGTGCCGTAAGAGGAACACTCAACCCTTCCTGATGGGTTGGCAAACTTGGATAGACACAAAGGAAATCAGTTTTAGTTCACAGAAAAATAGGAATAGATAGATCCAAGATCCACCTATCCATCTCTTAGCCATATATCTAAAAATTCTTCAACCTACTAGAGATTCTCTATACAACTATGTTCATAGCAGTTCTATTTCTAATAGCTGGAATTTAGATACACCTTAGATACCCATGAACAGATGAATGCATAAAGAATGTGTGATACACTTACACAATGGAGTATTATTCAGCGATTTAAAACAATTTGAAGATAAATGAATTGAACTAAAATAAAATTCATCCTAAGTGAGGTAAACCAGATTCAAAGACAGATACAATACATATTCTCTTAAATGTGAATGTCACCTGTTAATTCACTCATAAGCAGGATACAGTCTATATAGCCACAAAGGTTAGGAAGGGAGTAAGGTACGAACTGGGGGTTGAGAGGAGGAAGGTTCTCCCTAGTAAAAGGAAATATTAAGATAATTATGGATATACAGGGGTGAAGTAGACAGGAATGGGAGGATAAAATTGGGAGGGGGATGGAAAAAAGAACTAAGGGAGGGAAAACATGGAAGGATAGCTAAAACTAAGGGTCATTTGTGCTCTTGTATGAAAAATTAATACTGTTGAGGATTCTGAAGAGATGCATGTATATGAAGGTGTTCTAAATGGAATCTACAAATAACAGAGGAGACAAAGCCACAATTAGACATCTCCTGAAACAAATGAAACCTCCATTGCTCAGAATGGGTTACATCTAATAGAGATTTTATCCAAAGGGCTTCCATTGAAAGCCCCAAATGACCCAGCCTATAATTCGCTCTCCATAAAATGATACTGGTCATATTGGTGAAGACAACCCCTACATAACTCACTGGATACAGAGTTGAGCTGGTGCCTACATGGCACCTTCACCCACTCTGTGGTACTGAAAATTACTCTGCATACTACCAGAGGAGAAAGGTAAACAGCAGTGTAGCTACCAACCATTCTATCTGCACAGGTGACTTGATGCATGGTACAGTGGTCCAATAGTGGCACAAAAGTGTGGGAGTAACCAAACACAATCTGATTGAATTGAGTGCCCAATCAATGAGATAGAGCCCATGCCTGGCACTACTTTGATGGCCAGGAACCTAAGACTAAATAGTACATGGACCTAGGAGGAAAAAGTACTTCTGTTCTACAAAAGAAATATAGCAATAAAATGGCTCCCTGTGATATTCTGCTATTCTCTTAGATCAGTGTCTTGTTTGGCTAACATCAGAGAAGCTTCTCTCTGCAGTCTATGTGATCAAATACAAAGACCTACAACTGGACAAAGTGCAGAGATTGAGAGACCTGGAAACAACCAGTCCTAAATGGGATGCTTACAACAAATCCCTCCTTACAGGACACAGGGAACTCTTCCAAAGAGGGTGTCACAAAAGATTTTTAAGAGCCAGCAGGGATGGAAGACACCAAGGAAACCACAGGTTCTAAAATTGACAGCATTGATGCACATATAAACTCAAAGAGACTGTGGTAAAGTGAAGGGCCTATACAGGCCTAAGCTAGAGGAGGTCCCAATGCTGAAAGAATACAAGCACCCATTCCTAACCTAGAACCCATCACCAACTGATAACTACTGGAAAAGCAAAACTTAAGTTTTCACCAATGGAGTCTCACTGGGTATTCAAACTATATTTAAAGGCAGGCCCCATATCCTACAGTAGATGGTCAACACAATACAAAACTCAATAGAATTTTTGGAGGGTTTCTTTTTATCTTTTGTTTCATAATGCTTTCCTTGTGCATTTCATTTTTAGCCTAATGTGTCTGTTGCTCATATATTACCGTTTCTTCTTGTGAGTCTTCATGGGATTTTTGCACATCAGAGTACATGTGTATGTGCATCTATGTGTTTCTTGTGCTTTTACTTTAGCTCTTTTTGTTTCTGTTCAATTGTTTGTCATATTCAAATGTGTTTGTCTTATTTATTAGTTTAGAGGCCTCTGTGTTTTCTAATGAGAGGGTGTGGATTAGGGTAGGTGGGGAGGATCTGGGAGAAGTTGGGGGAGTGTAGCCAGTAATCAGAATATATTATATAAACAAAGCCTATTTTCAGTAAAATAGAATATATTAACAAGAGTTATTTCAATAAGCATTAGTAGGCACAAAGGAATAAAATGTATACATGCACTTTATTGCCACAATACCCACCATCACCAGGCAGGTGCCTCAATCACCAGTGAAGTACTTGGTTTGTGTTTCACTAATCAAAAAAAAAAAAAAAACCTCAGAAATCACATAGTAAAACGTATCTGATAATTGTCTGAGTAGGGGATATCTACTTCTTCCTGTGGAAGGTATGTTTCTTTTATGAAAACCACCAATTACTGTATCAACTTCCAACTTGATATGAAGGAGTGTCTCATAGAATGAGATAATTAAAACTCATATTTATTTACTCCTCCAACCTCAGAAATGAGAATTATAATGACCTTCAACTTTCCATGCCTGTCTCCTAACCTATTTGTCTATTTTGTATTTGGTCTACTCTGGCAATCCAAGGACAAAACCAATGAAGACTATAAAGAGCCTTACTCTACCCAGAATGTCATCTTTAATTTGTAGTTCACATGAGAAATGCCGTTATGATTACTTTCCACAAGATGTATATTACTGTTTTACTGGAACCCCAGCTTCCATAATATCATCAGTATTGATCTCAATATCAGGAATAAAGAAGACTCACACTCTATTCTGGTTAGTTTTAACTGTTAACTTGATACAAGCTAGAATTACATAAGAAAACCTCAGTGAGATAATTTCTACATTTGCTTTGACTACAGAAAAGCACATAGGGGATTTTCTTGATTGTTAATTGATGTGAGAATATCTATCCTAAATAGGGGTGGCACCATTTCATGGGTTGGACCCTAGACTGAGACTGGAGAGATAGCTCAGTGTTTAAGAGTACTTGTTGTTCTTGCAGGGGACAATGACCAGGTTCCTAGCACCTATATCCAGCAGTTTACAACTGTCTGCAACTTAAGCTTTAGGGGATCTTCTGGCCTCTGAAGGTACCACCATGGATGCAGTACACAGAAATATATTCAAGAGCACACATATTAATAAAAGTAAATAAAATCACCTTTATAAAAAAGGAAAGAAACACACCTGATTATTAAGCAAGCAAAGTTAAGGAAAGAAACATACCTGATTATTAAGGAAGCAAAGGTTTGCTTGTGTTTATTCTCTATTCTTGACTATGGATGTGATGTGTCAAACTGCTAGAGTTCTTCCCTTAAATTCAAGGTATTTTCTTACAACAGAAATTAAACTAAAATGCACTCTAATCTTATTTCCTAAATTTATACAATAACTATTTATTGTCCTTCACCACACATTCCTTTCATAGCAGGCCCTCTTACAATCTTCCTTAATTTTATGACTAGCTTTCATGCCAAGAATATAAGTTCATGTTCATTACTATGCTTCCTTCTCATAATAATGTATCTTTTAAATGTTTCCTATTATTTTAATGCATTAGAATAAAATTATTGTTACACCAAATCTACTATGAGGATGTCTGTTTTAATGTAATTGCAATGCATCTTGTGATCAGAAAAATCATCTCTGTGTGCAGACCATGTTCATGTAGCTATCATCTTTGCATTTGTTGACCCTTACAATCTCGAGAGATGTTGTAATTATTCATACTATAAAGTGACTGTTACTATTCTCTCAGTATTGTAGTACACACAGATTATTCAGTGAGGACATTCTTGCCCCCCCAAAAATAAAAAAAGCTTCCATCCTCTTGGTATACCATGATATATACGCATCAGTTTTCTTTTTTCACAATTCCTAGGTTAGAAAATTTATACTCTTCTTTACCTTCCATTTAGCTCTCTGAAGCACATGGTTAGCAAGCCACCCACATGACTTTATATATTTCTATCCATTCTTACTAACTCTATCCTTTGTTAATATTATGTTAATACGTGACAACCCAAATAATCTTATGACTACCTAGATTATGGGAAACAAAAAAACCCTAACCAATAGAAAGGGGATTAAAATTACTCAGATTAAATTAATATGTAAGAGTTAGCCAATAAGAAGCTAGAGCTAATGGGACAAGCACTGATTTAATTAATACAGTTTCTGTGTGATTATTTTTGGCCTAAGAGGACAGGAACAAACAAGCAGCCCTATTACAACATTTTTTTAAGCAATTAAAAAAATAGCAGCATTTGTTCCTTACCCTCTCTTAAATGGAATAACTGCTACAACTAAGACAATAGGACTCTTAACATACGTGCTTATATAGGAAGTCATTAATGTCCTTAATATTCTACTTCTCTCACTTAAAACTACCTATAAAATATGTATAACTATAATGGTTTTGAATTTTCTCATTACATGTACCTACCTGGTATCACTCTTTATATTGTGTTCTAGGTGACTACAGATATACCAGTATCAATGCAAGTACCTACAAAGGCACTGTACTTGATGAGGTGTATTACAATTTAATGATACAAAAAAATAGTAAAATGCAACAGATATATGTCTGAGTATAGAGAAACCACAACATATTGTATATGCCACATTTCCTGTAATATGCATGTGTGCTTTCTATACAGAAACAGAGTTTATATCAGAACATTTTATGAAATCTGAAATCTGAACTCTGAACTCTGATTCTATATATACATCATTTATAAACAATGGGACAATTATATTTTATCCTGTATTTTCTTGATATTGTGACCCACTGTTGTTCTGAATTATTGTTGAAACCAGGGAGATAAGACTGAATTCATTTCATTGTTCACATTACATATGCATACCCATATTCACTGAGTAGTGCAGCTCTCAGGATCAAAAAGTGATCAGAGTGCTTTATGTGAAACTCCATTGCTGTGGAATAATCCTCTTGTAAATTGTAAAGATTTGTCACTTGAATTGGTTTAAAAAATGCTGAGAGGCTGGTAGCTGGGTAGGAAGTTGGATGGGAAAGTCAAACTGAGAACACTGGGAAGGAGAAGGGCAGAGTCAGGAGTCTTTATTCAGCTGTGAGAAAGCAAGAAGAGAATGCCATACCAAGAAAAGATAGCAAGTCACTTGGCTAAATGTAGATAAGAATTATGGGTTAATTTAAGTATAAGAGCTAGAATTATGGGTTAATTTAAGTATAAGAGCTACTTAGCAATAAGCCTGAGCTACTGGGTGAGAATTTGTAATTAATATAAGCCTCTGTGTGATGAACTGGGAATCAGCTCTTGGGTATTCAGGAACTGGCAAGTGGCATAGAAACATAAATCCCAAATAATCAATAAAAATATTATGTTGAAAAAAATGTTTCTTTTGTAGCACACAAAAGGTTATTACTAAGAACCATAACATGTTAAAGTGCAAATATAAGTGACTGTGAAGTGCCCATTCCAAGAAGGTACATACAAATATGCAAATCTGAAGTGGGAACTTCCTTGTTACCCTAATCAAGAGCAGAAATACACATATAACAAAACTGACCTAAAACTTGTATAATATACAAAATCTATACCAATGTAAATTATCCATAAATAATAGCTCACAAATATTCACCTTCTTACCCACTTTGAAATCTAATACCCAAATCTCTGGTAACATTGCAGAAGTAGCACAGAAATATTTTAAGATCTATAGGACCAGGAAAACATCTTCTGTTCATGATAAGGCTGTTTCATCAACACACTCTCAACACATATGGTTGCTGGTACAAGACTTTCAAAAAATAACACCAGTCAACAATCCAGTACAGATAGGATAAGGGCTCCCTAGTTCAGGCCTAGTTCAGGACTAGCAGGCTATTGATGGCTGCTAAAGGAGTGTTAGCCTTTTTTAACAACAATATCCCCGATCAGTTAGTTGACAATGCCCAAGTAGTAAATATGGTCAAAACTGATGCCTGGTGCTCATTGGTCATTGCTGATGGCATTGCTAAATTTAGAGACATGAGAAATGCCATCCCTGGCAGCTAACACTATACCACTGACACACCCTAAATGCATTGTCTCTTGGAAGTGAAAGGCCACATGAAACTATATACCCAGAAACTGTAGTCCATAAACAATGTGGATTCTTACTTCTAAAATCCTCAAAAAAGCACAGGTTTATGGAATTTGGCAACTGTTCCCCAGGTAAGGTAATATTACCTAAGAATATCTCACCCAAGAATCAGTATCAAGTATCTTCATGTCATAATTAAATTTCAAACAGTACCTAGGTGAACCAAGACAAGCTAAGCTGAGAGAATACATTTAGTTCAATATGTTCTTTAACAATCCAAATGCCCAGTTTATTAATATGACTTAGACACACTCCACTCAACCAAAAGAAAACTCCAGACACAGAAATCTTAGTGGAAATATACAAGAAATATGACAAACTAAGACAGCATGGCAATTCCTCCACATATTTTAGTTTCTTTAAGTCCGCTGACTATGAGTACAATAAGGTAAATGTTATGATCTGGAACAAGCATACACACACCACACACACACACACACACACACACACACATACCAGAGACGCTGAAAGTGTAAGTCCAAGAATAAAATATTTGTCACCAAGGAGCTATAATATATGAGGAATTTATTGAGCTTTGCTTCATCAAGAGAAGTTACACTCACCAACATAGACAGAATGCCATTTACATGGAACTTCGTGTTAAATTACTGAAATCTCATTCTTGATCACATTACTCAGAGTATTTATAAAACGAGCTATTTGCACCTTGGATTTATTTAATTGTAAGTTCTAGAGAATAATAAATCCACATTCCTTCATCATTCATCTTTCTGACAGATGGTATTTAACCTGCCCAATCTTCAAATAAGTGGTCGTAAATACCAAGAACAAAAGCTTGATCACATTTTCCCTTCTGGAATTATAAGTATGGTTATATAATTTCCTTGGTTTTCCTTGGGCCCATTTAAATGTTCCAAGCTCTAATTTATTAATGGGGGTATAAGAGATCAATAAAACAATACAGAATATTGATATTCTCTTTTTCCTCCCATAGCTTAAAGATAAAACCCTATTTTGGAAGACAACACATACTTCAGGTACAGGATTGGGGAAATTGAGATGGTACTGACCTAGAAGTCTTCTCCATGAGGGATAAGTTTCATAAAATTAGGATGTAGTCTGCCAGTTGCCAAGAGAGAGGAACAATGGGTAGTCTTATCTGGCTGTAAAGCCTGCTAGAGAAGCACAATCACTAGTCACATTTGTCACAAGAAAGTAAAAAGCAATACAATTTGCCCTAGCCATTTCATGACCTTACAACTTTTATTTATTTATTTATTTTGGTTTTTCGAGACAGGGTTTCTCTGTAGCTTTGGATCCTGTCCTGTAACTAGCTCTTGTAGACCAGGCTGGCCTTTAACTCACAGAGATCCACCTGCTTCTGCCTCCGAAGTGCTGGGATTAAAGGCATGTACCACCACCGCCCAGTGACCCCACAACTTTTATCACCTTGAACTGTAATCATATGTATTCATAATTCTTATGAAATATACCTCACATGTCTTTCCCATTGTACTTAACATGTATTTATTATTACCTTTATTCATTTGGATAACTGTCAAAAACAAAACCAATAAACTCATATTCATTGTATTTGTCCACATTAAGGGTTAAGTAGTTCTCCTCTACTTTTATGTTTGCAAATCTGTATGTTATTCCTCAAGGGAATACTGGAAAAAATGAAATAATTATCAGGAATCATTATGTCCTAGATATAGAACTACTCAACTAAGATGAGAAAGCCATGGCAAAGGTATGCACTTATACTATATTGATGGTATAAAGCAACAACAAATGAAGAACATGTTGAGCCTTCCTCTACCCAGCATGGCACCTTTCACTTTTTATCTTATGTGACAGGAACCACACCAGGTAAAGCACTGCACACAATATTCTTTATATAAGCTTACTGCAAATGTAGCCTACCATTTTTTATCATTCATGATGCATATTACCTGAACCCTTGCTTAATTTATTCTTCTATCTTAGAATATAACTACTTGCTGTACAACACTACACATTCCTGTAAGATCATGTCCTCTACCTTGTCTTCTGATTCAGATAATGGTTCCTATCACCAAGATATTAAAGCTGACTGCCATTTCTCTTCCTTATATAGGTACATTCCTTTAGGTTCTTGATACTTTCTTCCTTTAACCCACAGAAATTGAAAACAAGGATTCTCATATATTCTACTATGAGTTATATTAAATATGTCTGCTATTAAGGTGGCTACAGTGCTTTCCAGAATAAGGAAACATATTTGCATACATGTATAACAACCACAAGGTCCACATGATTAACTCCACAAAAATTGTATATGGTGCATGTTACATATGGTAGAGTGAATTCCTCAGGTTTGAATAATGTAGAACTTGTATTTTTGATATAGATATTTTAAAATGAAGGCCTACGAGGGGAATACACTTCTTGGAGGCATATATTCCCAACAGATATCAGGAAGTCATATGAAAGATAACTGTTGTTACACCATGCTGACCATATACAGATCACAATAAATGGGGCACATTATGAACTTTATCTTACTCAACATGGTGGCTTTCACAGTAATTTCATGTGATGAGCACCAAGTTGAGTAGAGTAATGTTCATAAGATACCAAATATTCTTTTGATGCTGATCTAGAATCCATCTCACTTTCAGCATTCATTTCAGCATCTATAAATACAGGGTACTTGTAACATAATCTAATTTATTCACAAGTCTTAGCGAATATGATAGTCAATGTCTTTGAACATTCTAAAAAGGAGCCCTCTGGTATTCCTTCTGTGTCAATGAATAGTTTTGTAAATAAGTTTGTTACCATTTTCTTTTTCAGATTATGGTTGTACTGGAAGTTCTTCATGATTTTGTTCTTTTTAAAATTTTTATATTTTTATTTAAATTTTTGTTTTCAAACAATGCATTTTAATCTTGTTTCCCCTTTCCCAACTCCTCCCATAATATGTTGAATGATGGAATACTGTCTCAGCTTATTCCCATAATTCCCAAAGTCTTGCATGAGGTGAATTTCACAAGACCCCACTCTAGAGTAAAACAACAAACAAACACAAACAATAAACCCTAAAGCCAATTAAGGAATGCTGAGTTTTGGAAGAAGTAGCTTTCCATAGGAAATTAGGGAATCCAAATACATATTTCCCTGTAAATTAGGTATCCAGCACCAAGCAGTCATCCATGAAATTATATATATACAAGCAACACTAAGCACTCTGGATAGGTTGAATATA